>OY540802.1:16214812-16449812 GCA_961205885.1 Ptychoptera albimana
CAATAACAAAATAAAATCTGAGTTACGACTGTTCAAATGTTTAACTTGTGGAAAAGATTTCAAGCAGAAAAGTACATTGCTGCAACACGAAAGGATTCACACGGACTCGCGGCCATACGGGTGCCCTGAATGTGGAAAGCGATTCCGTCAACAGTCACATCTGACACAGCATCTGAGGATCCATGCGAACGAAAAACCATTCTCATGTGCGTATTGTCCGCGCAGCTTTAGACAGCGGGCTATCCTCAACCAGCACGTCCGCATCCATTCGGGTGAGAAGCCCTACGCATGCCCAGAGTGCGGCAAGCACTTCCGCCAGAAGGCCATCCTCAATCAACATGTGCGCACCCACCAAGGCGAGCGACAGTTATTGACCGATACACTTACACTTTCTGTTCATTTGATTACCAAATTTAATAATTATTCAAAAAGAAAAACCTTTTTTTTTAAATTCTTTAATTTGAGATTAGCCCTTAATTTTCATTTGGTTTTTTTTTTTCGTTTTTGATTGGAAACTTTTTTTTTTTTGTTTTTTTAATACAAATGATTCCAAAGCAAAATGAAACAAAAAATAAAAGATAAAAATTACTCGCGAGTAGAAAGACACCAACAATAATAGTTTAAAGTTTCTTTTTTTATTGTTTTTTATAAATTAATTAAAATTGATTTTTTATACCGTAGACACACAAAATTTTTTTGAAAAAAAAAAATTAAATAAAATTTCTATAAATTTCTCTGCGAATTTTTGTTTGGGGATGTGGCCATTATCTGTTTGCGTAGAGGCTCTTTGACCATTGATTGCTTCGTTTTATGATTTTTTTTTATTGTTTCTTATTTTTTTTTCATTTGGCTCTTCTTAATCTTTTATCGAAAATAACAATTTTTTTTATTTGTAATCAGAAAGGATAAAACAATACAAAAAGGTTTATAAATATAATAAAAAAAAAAAAAAGATTCTTCTATGCAATATTATTAATTAATCTTTAATTGTTTGCTAATTATTGCAACGTTTTAGTAAATTATGTTGAAATATTGAATTATCTTGTTTTGCCGTCATAATTGTTATCATCTTTCATGAGCAATTATTATTCCATTTAAAACTAATTAAAATTTAATAATAATAAACTTCAAATTATTAATTTTTTTTTTTTTAAGTAATTTTATTAATTAATTTATACCGAAATAAATAAAACGCTGTACTAAATATTTAATAGTAAATCGATATAATTTTCAGCACATCCCGGATTTAAAATTTGCAGAACAATTTGCATGTTTAATCAGTTATACTTATTTACATAATTGTAGCTTAAAAATGATAAAAACAAATGCCATCGAATCAATATTTAAAAACGAAAAAAAAAATGTTTGCCAGATGGTTTCAAATTAACGGGAACATAAATAATTAAATATTAAGAACTGCCAGAACAATCTTTATATAATTTTATTGCATTTAAGAATTTTTTTTAATTAAATAATTTTCACAACAAGTGAATTATTAATAATTAAAAAAAAAAAAAAACAAAAACCTTTTTCCAAACGTAAACTTGACCGACCTCGAAATAACAAATCCAAATAATACAATTTAATTGGTTAATTAAATTAACTTTTTTTTTTGCATTATTTGTTTAAACTGAAACCTTTCCAACGTAGCTTTGATAATCTAAGATAAGATGCAATGATAAAAAATGAGATAAAAATATTGAATTTTCCGATGAAAAAAAATATTCTTTTTATATTTTCGCATAAAAAAATAAACGAATGCTTGCAAAGAAAAAAAAAATAAAAAACTTGGAATAAATTGAGTCATCTTGACTAATCAGTGTTTTTTTTTTTTAATTTCATGTAGACGTATCACCCCACCTGGTATTCAAGAACGGACCGAACGGACCGACATTGTGGCCGCAGGATATGCCGTTTCCACCAGAGGAGGGTCAAACCAAGGATGAGCAGACATCTGGATTTGCAGACGACGCATCTCAAGGTACGCCAGAGTCTCGTGCATGTTTTTCGCCCGAGGGAGGAAATGGAGGTATCCAATATCCAGCCTATTATAAAGATTCAAAAGGTGTAAATCATTCAGTTTTTGGTTCCAATCTTGGGTCATTGCAATACTTAAAACAAGGACAAAAAGGTATGCTGCCTGATGTCATACAGCACGGAAGATCTGCCGGGATGCCCCTATATGTGCGATGTCCCATCTGTCAAAAGGAGTTCAAGCAGAAGAGTACCCTACTGCAGCACGGATGCATCCATATAGAGTCGCGACCCTATCCATGTCCAGAGTGTGGTAAACGTTTCAGGCAACAATCACATTTAACGCAGCACTTGAGAATACACACCAATGAGAAACCGTATGGTTGTATCTACTGTCCGCGATTCTTTAGACAGCGAACTATCCTGAATCAGGTAATATAGAAGGAAAACATTTCTGTTTTCACTTAAAAAAAAATGTTTTTGGCTTTTTTTTCCAGCATATTCGTATACATACAGGTGAGAAGCCGTACAAATGTCAACAATGTGGTAAAGATTTTAGGCAAAAGGCTATTCTTGATCAACACACAAGGACACATCAAGTAATATCTAATTGATTTTAACCTTAATCAAAATTTTAATCTGTAATTCTTTCTTCTTTCTCTTTTAGGGTGATCGTCCGTTCTGTTGTCCAATGCCAAATTGTCGACGTCGCTTTGCGACTGAACAAGAAGTCAAAAAACATATTGATAATCATATGAATCCCCATTCATCAAAGGCTCGACGAAACAATAATACAACATCGATGACGGCCGCAGCAGCAGTTGCCGCCGCCAACAATGAAACCGCCAAAGCGGCATCATTTTTAACAATGGATAATAAGAGTAATACTCTTATACCAAGAATGGGACCAGTTGTAAAACACGAATTGTATTTCCCACAATGTTATGCACCACCATTTAATCAAGCGTTTGGTGCCCAACAGCAAGCGCACGGTGGTACATCAACAACGACACCAGTGCCGCCAACAGCACCAGCACCTACCGTGGCCCAGTGACATCCACATCATCCGTTTGGTTTTCGTTAATATGAACCTAAGCCTCCATCTGCAAATATAACATCTGCATCGTCTACAGCTAATACAGAATTAATAATACCAACGGGTGGTGGAGGTCTACAAACACGGTAGACATTTCAAAATACAAAAAAAAAAAAAAAAATGAATAAAATCATCAAAAATGTGCTTCGCATCGTCGTCGTCACCACATACTAAATTTATTATAGTTTTACATAAACAAACAATACTATAATATAAAGTAATTTATATAAATTACATATATATATATTTAATTAGCGTAAAATTAACGCAACACACTTTACCTTTTATGATAATTGGAGGTGTAAAGAAAATCTAATTTCAAAAAAAAAAAAGTAAAATAAAACACAAAAACAATATATAGTCGATTTTAAATGACTCTAAATAATTATAATTATAATAATAATAATAATATTTTTTTTATAAATAATAATAATAATAATAATAATAATAAACTTAAAAATTGGATATAAAATGAAGAAATAAAATTAAAAATATAATAATTAATAATAGTTTTTAGGTTATAAATATTATATTTTATAGTTCTTCTTGGTAATAAAGCTCTTTAATCATTTTAAATTAATTTTTAAGTAAGAAAGTTTAAAAAAAGAAACAAGAAATAAAAAAGCAACAAACAAACGTAAAGAAAAGTAAAGTAAATGCAGGTAATTCTCGTTTATTTGACCATCACATAGTGAATATTCGTTCTACAAAATTTACAAAACTTCATGTACGAATCGTATTCAAGGCATCAATTTAAACGAGATTTACCTATAGACCAGCATGCGTCGACTACAGGACCTTTTTTTTTTTTAATTATTAATTAATTTAATTATTATTATTAATTTTCGATATATTTTTTTTTTTTATATATAATTTAATTTTATATGCATAATCAGTGTTTTATATTTTAATTTAATTTTGATTTTATTCATTTAATTTTATTTAATATTTCTTATATTAATTATTATATAAAAATTTAATTAAATTAATTAAAAGAAGAAGAAGAAGAAGAAACAAACATAAAATATTAATAATAAATGTGTAATGTATACTAATAATTTTAGCAAATAACAAACAAAAATTTAATTATTTTACAACAAAAAAAAAAAAAAAAAAAAAAAAACATTAAATTGGTTTCTCTATGTGTGAAATTATTATTAAACGGAATTTTTTTAATTAATAAAGAAAAGAAAATGCAGCCAGATAAAGCTCCTTGAAACCCCAAAATAGGTAGCAAAAATTAAAAGAAAAAAATTGGCTGGCTTTGAAGAGCTTTTTTCTGAATAAATGGAATTTTGAAATGAAATCAATTTTTTCATGTAATTTTCAGCTTAATGAAGTTTCAGCTCCTGGTATTTTGGCTGTTAAAAAAAAATGTCCCTATTTCAAAAATAATATAAATTAAATCTTATAAACATGCGCATTATTATCATACATTGAGATAAGGAAGGAGAGAGAGAAAAAAGAAACAAAATGATTGCATTTAATGGAGTAAAAAAGATTTTTTTTTTTTTTTTTTTTTTTTTTGTAAATTATTTAACAGAAAAGATTGAATTATGTACGTAAATTAAATTATTGATAATTAAAATAAATTTGGTTAATTTATTCTTCACAGTTGAACTGTGAACTCTTTGGTTTTTCTTTTATTTTATGTAAAGGTGCTCAAATGTAAAATTCAATAAAAAAAAAAAATCAAAAACAATACTGGATCGTAGTTAACGGGTCGAAAAAAAAAGAAGAAAAACACTCAAACAATCGGTTGCCAAGGCAATACTTGTTTAATTTATTTTATCTTTTAGAAAAACGGAAAAATTAAGAAAAAAAAATTTTATTAAAAATTGTAAATTATAAAGAAAAAAAAAGAAGAGTTAATTAAATTAGAAATTAAGAAATGGAAGTAAAGTTAAAAAAAAAATGTAGAAAAAAAATAAGAAGAAAAAAATACTCTTTGGTGGTATGAATTTTTTTTTTTTAATTAATTAATTAATTAATTAATAAACAATTATATTTTAAATGAAAAATTAAAAAAGAAAATTTGAATCTAATTATTATAAATAAAATTAAGATTTTTAATTAAATTTATTTTATTTTTATTTTTTATTTTTAATTAGTATTTTAGAGAATTTTCTAGGGTGATCTCTTCTTAAAATTAAAGTTAAAAAAAAAAGGAAATTTCAAAATTTCAGAGAAAAACAAAATAAAAACGTAATTATAAGAAAAACTAATTAAATTATAATTAAAAAAAAAAAAAAAATTTAATATTAATAATAATTTTAAAAAATGGAAATAATAAAATTATTTAAAAAAAAATAATTTGTAATTGTAAAAAATAAAAAATTAAATAATTAAGCAAAACAAAAACATACACACACACACACACACATACAGAGAATAAGAACAAAATAAATAATTAATAAAAAAATTAAAATTATTTAATATTAATTAAGTAAAATAATAAACAAAAAAATAAAAATATAATTATTAATAATTTTACTATATATGTGTTAATTAACATTAATTAAATTTTAATTATAATTAAAGAAAAAGAAATAAAAAAAAATTATTAAAAGAATAAATAAAAAAATAAATAAATTTAAAAAAAATATTTACTATACTTGCGTATACATAATTAATTAGATTAATTAATTAATTAATTAATATAAAGTATTAAATAAGAAATAAAAATACAGAAAAAGAAGAAAAAAAATAAATAAAAAAATATTCAAATAAAATGATTTAATATTAATTTGATATAATAATTAATTAATTAATTAATGAAAAATTGAGTAAAAAAAATAAATATTTTAATGTACTTTGACTAAAGGAACGAGTGCCTAGTGTAGCATAGAGCAATGGATGTATTTTTCGATTAGTTTTATTTTTTTTATTCATTTATTGATATTCGCTGTTTATTTCTTGTTTTATACTTTTTTAATTTTTTTTTGTTTTTTTTTTGTTTTTTTTTCTATTTAAATGACCATTTTTTATCTTTCCGCCATAATGGATACGATGGACTGAATACGATGGGATTAACTTCATTCAAATATTTAAACTAAATTATCGCTAAACTATCAACGAAATCATTCTAGTAGTCCAAAATTATTTAAGTAAAGTCAATAATCATAATTAAACTGTTAAAATCGTAATCTTTGGGGTTTTCAAACCAAATCGTTTAATTCGTACTCATTTAAAGTCTCTTTTTAAACGAACATTTTTACACATTTTTACACTATTTAGCTAATTGGTATTTTAATAGCTGCTTAGTATTAAAGTTGTCAGATAAAAACAAAAATTGTATTTTACCATTCTTCAGCTACTTAATCTCTTAATATTCGTTCGTCTTTAGATATTTTCCAAGTCACGTGATATTGACATGACTCTTTGACGAAAAATAGATTAAGATAAAGAAATTCGCTTCAATGTTCAGATAGCGGAAAAACTATTGAAATTTTCACATTTTCAGTGAAAGTGCATATTTGCCCAAAAACGCTAATTACGCTTAATTAGTTTTCAAAACTAGAACTTTATTTGCCAGATATGATTATTCATCAATTAAGTGGATATTTTTTGAGATATTGATCTAAATCTTGAAAACAGTATAATTTACATAAATATTATTAGTAATCGATTATTCCAAATTTAAGGAAACCAATTAAAACCGTGTATAGTCGATAAAATTTAAAATTTCAATACAAAACTGACTTTCAACACCGATGAATGGTATTATTACTTATATGGATAAAATTACGACGTTGAGTTAAAACAAGAATTTTTAAAAAATAATATTTCAAAGAGAAACAATCAATGTCAGTGGCAATCTTATCAAATCGTATAATTTTTTCCATTACGTTATTTAATAAATACTATAAGTGACTAATTTTTTTTAAACAGACAGTGAACTTTAACTGTGCAAAACAAAATGATAAAAACCGTTGAACTTTCTATGCATTCAAATAAAAACAAAATGGCGTTAACACTACAAAACTTTCACACAGCATATAATCCTAGTTTGTCTTGATTTTTTTTTTTTTTTCTTTTTAATTTATTTAATCAATGAGTGGTAAATATTGTTAATAATTTATAATTTTATTTTAATTAATTAATATTATTGTTATTACTTTGTATAAACAAAATAAATATATATACAAAACACATACACACAATAAATAATAATAATTATAATAAAAAAAAAAAAAATAAAATAACATAATAAATATATATTTTTATACAATATTCCTTCTTTATAAATCATCCTTTGAATAAAATAAAAATAATTTACACAGTCTAACTTAAATAAATAAACGTGAAAATTAATAATTAATTAAATATCGTATTGGTCAGGTGTTTTAGGTGTACATCCATTAGGAAATATATAGAAATTAATACCTTAACCGTTTTTATTTATTTTTTTTTTATTATTTAACTACATTAAGACGAAACCTAATTTTTCTATTGTTTTTTGTAAATATTATTAAAGCTCACCTAGCATTCGGACCAATAGGCTTATAATAAAAATAATAATAATACTTACAATAATTATAATAATCCGCTTCCGCTAAAAATGGTGCTATTTTTGTACACAGTAATCTCTAAATATACACAATAATAAATCAAAAAAATGATTAAATAACAATAATAATTAATAAAACAATCAAAACATTCTCAAAATTTCCTTCTTATTAATAATTTACCACAGAATACATTTTGGTCATTTATATAAATTTGTTTGATTTTTAATTAAAAAATAATTAAAACAATTTTAATACAGCGCATTAAAAAGCGATTTAATCTCATACAAGCAGGGTTGCTTGTAGAGTTTAACGTGTAAAAAAATCGTTTAAGATAATTGATGAATTCAGAAAAGGATCGTTTAGTAAAATAGTATTTAATGGTTTAATATGGTTAAAATTTTCACCGTTCCAACTAATCTATGTTTCCTTAATTTTTTTTAATTATTTAGTTTTTCATTCTAAATAGACTATATTTAATAATTAAAATTATTCATTATTAAAACTTAAGTAACTGGCGTGTCGTTTTACAAAATAAGTGTTTCGTGTTCGTCATGTATAATTTGAAACAGTTTCAGCACAGTTAAATGGTTTTTACTTAATTCTCTAAACCTAAACGAACGTTTCATAATTCACTACTAGGTTGTAGTTGTTTTTTGTGTGCATCCTATAAATCTTCAAAATATTAATAAAAATTGATTTAAATAGAACCGAAATTTCATAAGTCATGCTAATTCTTGATATACCACAGTAACAACAAAATATCGATGGCACTTGAAAGATGGTATTTAACCGTTAAGTGTTATTATATTAAACCAGGATAAACCCTAAAATATATACTTATATGATAAAATGCATCTGAACCATAAACTATTACAAATTATTTCTGATAAACAAATCAAATGCGCAACTCTCTTAACTTATTCTTTATTATTAAATCGTTAGGAGAAAGAAACTAGTAGAAAGGTGAGAAACAATTATGACGCCATTTTGTTTTTTTAAGTCTACATATTAATAGGTCATATTAATAATTAAAACCGCAGTTTTCAATCTTTTTTTATTTTCTTTTAAGCTTAAAAATTATTTGTATTGAAGAATATTAATGGCGAATGTTTAATTTTTCTATTTTTTTGTTTTTTTATTATTATTTTTTTTTTTAATAAATCAAAAGTACATTAAAATTTCTTAATAGAAACTAATAAAAATTGTTTAGTGTATAAAATAAAAGTTATTTATTGGGAAAATATTAATAATTATTTTCTGAATTTTGAACACATTGTGGAATAGATTCAACTGAAAACTTTTTCTCTCGTTCTTTTAAAAGTTAAGCAAATCAATGGAAACTTCATTTTAAAAATAAATCTAACAGCAATCGATCCGTTCATTTAAATATTAAAATGTAAAGGCAGAAAAGTTAATTCCATATAATGTCAACTGTAATTTTGATTCTTATTCGAAATAGACGACATACAAAAGCATTTTTGATTTTTTTAAATCCGTCAGTAAGTGAATAACGTTATTAAAATGTAAAAAAAAAATAACGAAATACCGCAATTTTTATGGTGAAACTTAAATAGTAACGATCATGTACTATTCCGTAAGCCTATTGATAATGCTCTGAGTTTTTTTTTTAATTTAATAATATAAATACAGACCAACAGCAGAGTTCAACTATCGAACATAATTTTGATAGTTACTGTTTCAAATATATTTTTTTTATTCATTTAAGGAATAATTGAGATTAATATTGAGATTTTGTAAATTTAAAGTGAAAAAAACTGTAAACGTGTAACGAATAACGTTACTATTATAAGATTATCGATTTCCAGTATTGATCCTTATTAATAAAAAAAAAAAACAAAGGATATCATGTTTACTGAGCAAGTAGAGGAATTTGTTTTATTTTTGTTTCGAAATTCGTAATTCGTAAATTCGATATTGTTGTAATTGAAAGTATACAATTGCATAAAATAATTCAATCAAGCCATGATCCTCAATGTGTTTATTAATTTTAATGAAAATATAAAAAATTTTCCTTGATTCCAACTAATATATTTTTTTATAAAAAGTGATTATTAATCAATTAATAAAACATAAAAAAAAAAAAAATTTATTTAATAACAGAAACAGTGTCACCAAATTGGACGTAAGAGGATTAAACAAACATAAATGTAATAAAAAAAAAAGTATTGAAATTATATTATTAGTGTATTTGCTGTAATAATAAAATTAGATTATTATTTAAATAAAATTAATTTTAAAAAAAATGATTGAACATTTCTTTATTTCAATATTAAAAAAAAAAAAAAAAATTAATTAATATTGGCTTAGACACTGTAAATAAGGGCTGCCAAATGTTATTCGTAACATAGCGCAATACCGTTAAATATAAAATAACGTTACAAAGCATTATATAATTCAAATATCATTTATAGCGTTTCTCCTGAATAGTATTGGTTAATTATATAATAGTAGTAGCATTGCAAAACGGTATTACATTTTTATTATACTTACAAAGCGGAATGTTTAACGTTTATTTTTTTTAGTTTTGCAGCCCTCCTGTAAATACATATAACTTGCGTCGGTACATACGGTTTAGAAGTCGCATATGAAATTTTAATAATAATTTCTTTCTTTTTTTAGCTAGTCCTACGTCCATTATGCTTGAATCATTAGTTTCTTAATTTAATTGCAAAAATTATTAATTTTTATTGTAACAACAGCTAAATAAATTAAACTGTAAAAAAATTAATTACATTAAACATTAAATTATAAATAATTAAATAATTAGAACTACTGAGAATAAGAATAAATTATATTAAAAATATAAATAATATAATATATTTCAAAAAAAAAAATGGTTCTTAGTAAGTAAATACTTTAAGACAAATAGTGTGTGTATAAATTAATATTAATTAATGACATTATTATCAATAACAATGCAAATTATTATTTAATAAATGAAAAATATGAATAGTTGAAAAAAGAAAATTGATTTGTGTTATTTTTTCATGCTTTACTCTCAATTAGTGTCACCTGCTTTTTTTTAAATTAAATATTTATAGAATTATAACCTGTGTGTGTGTGTGAGTTTATATTAATTAAGCCATTATTTATCGTTTTATCTTCTTTTTTTTTTAATTTCATATCGCTTTGTTATTATTGTGTAATTTTAACGTTTTATTAAATAGAAGCGTTGGTGTTTTGTACGATTTGTGAAATTTGATTAAAATCTGTGATAAGTAAAAAAAATTAAAGTTAAGAAAAGTAAAGTAAAGTAAAGATACATTAACACCTGCATTTCATTAATTAAAATTATGTTTTTTTTTTTTTTTCCTTTATTAACTAGAAAAGTTAATATTACTGCACATGTTTAAAAATTAAGTATATTTGAGGGCAAATGTATAAAAGTATAATATTTGTCTTAACAAAAATATAATTAAATAAAATATTTCTCTGTAAAAAAAAGAAAAAAAAAAAAACAAACAATCACAGAAGCAATAACCAAATGTATACCAAAAAGTAATTAATTAATTACAAAAAAAAAAACAATTTTTTAAATAAAACAACAACAAAAAAATGTTTTTAATTAATTAATAATTAATCAAAATAATAATAATAATAAACAAATTATAAATAATTCTGCAACATAAAAGTACAAATTTAATTAAAAAAAAAAATCTAAATAAACATCACAATAACTGTATAATAATTTTTTTTTTTTTTTTGTCCACCCTAGACAAGTAATTTTAATTAAAAGAAAAAATAATTTCTTAAGAAAAATATTTAAAATTATAATCAATAACTCATGTATACTTCTAACGAACAAAATAAATAAACATCATTTTATGTAATAATAATTACTAATTAATTAATTTTAAACAAATAATAAATAAAATGATTTTAAATGTGAAATTAAAGAGGTAAAATACAGCACAGTATATGGCGGACAGTATTCTCTTTCTTAATTAATGTTTTATTACTGACAATTCAATTCAATTTTCACATTATTAAAGTAAAATTTCAAAACCAAAAGGCTAAAACTATATGTAATGGAAATTTTTATAAAATCACAAGGTAATTTCAGTTGATCAACGGGAAATTATTATTTTTGTCCATCTGGTAATATTTCCTTAATTTTTTATTAATTCATGAAAAACAATTAGTTAATTAAACGAGTAAAATAATTTATCACTAACAAAATTCAACAATTCGAGAAAAGTACAAAACAGAAAAGATAAAAAAAATTAATAATTTTAATAATAACAAATGATTGCATTAATCCCGTTAATAAAATTTAATTTAACAACTGTTATATTGTTACTAATATATTTTAATTGATTTATAATTATTTATTTACCAGAATATTTCAGATATTATTATAATTGGTGGTAAATAAAATACTGATAACCGCCTTATGCTTTAATCCAGTATATACAATATGCGAAATAACAATGCAGCGCTCAAAATAGTGATGTTAATTAATATAATTAAGTTCATGCTTTCTAACGAAAGAAAAATAATGAAAATTTTGATTAATCTTTAATAAAATATCTGCAACAAACAATAATCTTGATGCCAAGATGAATTTTAATTTGATGATCTTACAATATATTAAAATATAAAATATATTAAGACGATTTACTGTAAATATATAAGAATACCTAATCGGATTCTAATCAGACTAAAAAACGGTTATTACTGATAATCAAAATATATCCATTATGTGCCATAAACACATAATAAATTTAATTTTTATATAAGATAAGTAAACCTCATATAGTGTATCTAATTAATAAATAAACATGTAATAGCATCACATATAAGTTAATAAAGAAATACTTCTTGAAAATAAATTATAATTAAACAACTATGTATTCAAATGTTAATTTAATTAAGTTTAAAAATTAAAAGAAGAAAAATAAATAAAGAGTCAAGCAACTAATCAGTTAATAAATTATTTTGCATTATTTATTAATGATAAACTATTTTGACATTTAATTATGCAAATCCTTAAAAAGCATAAACCAATTAATAGTGATTGGCCCAAATATTCTCGTTTTTTATTCTCCGAAGTATTATACATTTCTTTTAAATATTGTGGCACATTTATTTGCGTTTTAACATTTAAATTATCATCACCATTATTTCCTTGTAATAAATTTAAAACAGCATTTTCCGTTGAAACGCGCTCATTGCCTACCAGTGTTCGAAATAGTCTTTAATAAGTGAAAATACATAAAATTGGTTAAATTAAACCTTTAAATTATTTATAAAATCATACCTTGATGCCAAATATTGACGAATATAAAACAAATTGCAGTAAAAATTAGATTTTTCGTTACTTAAACGTTCGCTATTAGACGCGGATTTTGTTTCAGACGATGTTGCTTTCCGGTTGGCTAATATCAATGAAATCATAGCAGTAATTTGTGTTTTTTGTATATTAATATTAACTATAGCTGGCGAACCAGGTGCACCAGGTTGTATGGGCGGTAAATTTTCTAAGACATATGCATCTGCTTCCGGTATTATTTTATTTATGTAAATTATCTAAAAACACAATTGGTAACATTATTTTTTTTTATTTTATGTTAGAATGAAATTTTCTTACCAAAGAAACAATATCTGACAAATGTAATTTTTTCTCAGATAATTCATAATAGCTCCAATCAGTAATATCAATCGGAGTATTAGAATTCAGTTGTAATCTTGTCCAAGTGATACTGTTTACACCCACATGAATTGATATGCACGAGTTAATAATTTTTCGATTTTCCTCATATAAAATTGGTGTGCATAATTTTGTTAATTGTTTATTTTTTTTGGTTACATTTGTTTCATCCACTTCAATAAGTACATTTGATATAATACTTTTACAAAAACGTTCTAAAATTTTACTACCAAACTTCTCTAATTCTAAAATTTCTTCTAAGTTCTTAAACGACCCATGTTTCTTTTTCCAATTTTCTATTTGTTGTATTCGATTTTTAGATAAGCTATACCTTGAATTGGAAGGAATATAATGTATAATGATACATTTAAGACTTATCAGACAACATACCTGCTTAATTCATTAAAAGACTTATTATTTACTTCGGTTAATATTTTCAATACATCATCATCTGTATAATTATGTTTGAACTGTATTGTACAATACCTATAACATAAAATCTTATGCAACTTTTCTGTTTTATTTAATAATAGTAAATATTTTTGCATTTTTAATAGTTTATTTATAGTTATACAATTATCAAATTTTTAACAGTCGCAACAATCATATCAAAATATTTATTATTATTATCAATTAACACACATAACCTCAATAATTGTCAGATATATAAAAATAATCAAATGTCAAATATTCGATCCGCTCATTTTTGCTCATTTTTATAAAGCAGTCATTTTATCTCCAAAATATTTTGTTTTTTTCTTTTCATTTTGTAGACTTTACTATTTTTGTTTTTATTTATATTTTTATAACATTTTTATGATAAGTTAATAAAAGAAGATGTTATAGGGGTATTCTAAAATAAAAAATTTAACTATTCATTTATTTAAAATTATTATAAACTTATTAAATCAATTAATAAAAATAAAATAATTATTTCACTTAAATATTTCAAACCGTATACAGGACCGGAACGTTTATCTGCGCAATAGTTTTTAACAGTGTACCACGTATTTGCTTTGAAAATGTTGAATGCTTCAGCATCGTAAAAAAAATTGTGTTTTGTGTCAATCTCTAGTTCTAATAAAAATGTAAATTTCATTGAAAATATGTGTTTTGTAGCATTTAATACAGCGGTAAGCAATAATTTGTACATTGTGCGAATAGATAAATATAAATATAATAAAAAATAAATCAATTAAATAAAAAATATTTGATATAATAGTAACGTTTTGACATTTTTATTTTCTTCTAGGGATGCCAAAAACCCGTCACAACTTAACCTCTTTTAAGATAAACAATTAGTTATATATTCTACAAATTTATTACATACATTAATTATACATACATACATTATTATAAGATATAATTTTTTTTAATTATTTTACGCTTGCTATTATTTTTGCAAACAATACATTTTTGTGTTTACAACATAATGACGGATAAAGAAACTCAGGCACATGAGTTGGTGAGACGTAAAGAATGGAGTAAAGCGGCACACATATATGATCAAGTACTCAGTCCTAGTACAAATAATTTTAAAACACCTAAAGATAGAATAGTCGCTTGTTTGTTTGGACGATCCGAATGTTATCTAGAATTAAACAAACATGATAATGTTATTGGTGATTGTAGACGTCTGTTAAAGATGCTTAACGATCCAGAAATTACAAACACAACAGCTCGAATTCGACGTCGCCTTATCCATTCATTATATAAAATTAAAAGATTTAATGAAGCAGAAAATGTATGCAAAGAATGGCTTAATTTAAGTAATGGTATTATACCTAATAATGCTGAAGTTATTAAAGTCTTAGAACGATATCGAACTGTAATACAAATGGCCAATGGTCAAAAATCTAATCAGCGTGTACCACAACAACGACTAGATGAAGAAATGCTTGTGTTAGATTCAAAATTAGAATCATGGGCAACAAGTACATTATCATCAGATAAATTTAGTGATATTATAAATAGTAGTAATACTAATTTTAATACTATTACGAATATTAGTAATAATAATAGTAAAAAACTAAATTCAAGTGATATAATTGCATTGGCATCTGCATCACAATCTATGAATACTCCCAATACGACAACTTTAAGCAATAAAATGGAAAATAAAAAATTGGATATTATTAATCCTAATGGTAACTATCAAAAACAGATTGAGCAAATTGCTAACATGAAAATTATGGATAATGGAAATAAAATCGTGTGTACATATTGCGCTATAACATTTAATGATCGCACTGAATTAAGATCTCATTGTCAAACAGAAAGTCATCAGAATGTCATAATGTCTGATGAAGGTAAATATAATAAAAAAAAAATTTTCAATAAATAAATGTAAATATTTGAAAATTTATTTTTAGGGCGAGATTGGAAATGGAGACCTCCACCTAGAGGCTATGCAGCTGATTCGTATTCACTGTGTGAAACATTTTCAGAAAATTTAGTTTGTCACTACGGCAATCAATGTGTTGAAGCACATGGAATAGACGAGCTTAATGAATGGAAAGAACGTTTTGAATATCGTAAAATGAAATTACAACGTGCTTGTGAAAAGGAATTATATGGTAAAAGTTATACAGAGCAATTATTAGAAAAATGGTTGCAAGCATCAAGCCCTGATAAAATAATGAAGGAAAAATTGGATGGTGTCGAAGAAACGTGTTCGTATGATTTAGTAACTACAGTTTCGTCAAAAGTTTCAAAACGGGAATGGACCTTTGTTTTGAAAACAAAACGGCTTTTACGAGCTGTTGCTTTATTACAAGATGCACATAGAAATCATTTTACAATTAAACAAGTATTTCCTGGTGAACCACGTCCGTCCAAGCGAGGTCAAGCAGGTAACAAAGTTGTTGAAGCAGAATTAACGTCGGATCAAGAATGGGTTGTACCAAATATTGATTCCCGATATACAGATATACCAAACGAACAAAGTCCTATATTAGAGCATCGAGTAAAAGTAGTTTTTTCTACTGATATTTTTGGTACATTTCGACAGTCTGTTGTATTTGATTTTGCTTCCGATTCTCCGGTTCTAGTAAAGCATATATGTGTCGATGTTATTCCCGTAACTGATGCTGATAAAATACAAGAAATTAAAAAAGAACTTGTTTTGACAACGACTCAACGTTGGGATGAATTGAATTGTACCATAATTCCATTCACAACCGTAACTGGGCCGCATTTGCAAACACCAGCATACGCTGCAGATGCTGAGCGAGAAAAGGATCTGCTTGAAAGATATCCATGTCCAAGAGCAGCAACTTTTACATTAACACAATCAACAATAATGGATAAAAAATTAACAAAAAATAATTATCGAGCAAGAACTCATGAACTATTATATGTTGAAGAAATAGCTAGATATGAGCAAGTTGCTAGATATAATTTAACAACAAAATTAACAATAGCAACGAATTATTTGTTGACCCCAAGTGGTATGGCTACTAGTACTGCAAAATATTCACATTCTGGTGAATTATTTGCACTAATGACACTCGGAAAAGATGTTTCGGAAGACACTTCTGCAGGAAGGCTTATTTTAAATAATTGCACAACTGTGTATTTATCAGGTATCGAATCAGTGGCCGATGGTGATAAAAAGCAAGTTTACGAAGCACTAATTGAAGATAAGGGCAAAAATATGATTTATTTAAAATTATCAGCCGTTGCTGTAACAGGATTAGGACTTAAAGCGGATACTGATTTTACCGCTGATATACAATTTCAATTAAATCGTTTAACATACTGTGAATGGCATCATGCTTTGGATAAAATTGCAGATTTTCGTATTATATTTCCAGATACATATTTAGAACCGAATATACCATGGACACCGAAAAAACAATGGTCTGAATCTATAGATTCGAAATTAAATTCAAAACAGAAAGAAGCCGTTGTCGCTATAACATCACCAACAAATATACCACTGCCGCCAATACTTTTAATTGGTCCTTTTGGTACTGGAAAGACATATACATTAGCCCAAGCAATAAAACAATTATTACTTCAACCCGAAGCTCGAATTCTTATATGTACACATTCAAATTCTGCTGCTGATTTATACATCAAAGATTATTTACATCCGTGGGTTGAAGAAGGTATGGATGAAGCGCTTCCGTTAAGAGTTTATTATCATAAACGTTGGGTAGCAACAGTTAACACAATTGTGCAAAAAGTAAGTTTTTTATAAGTTTATTGTTGAAATACAATTTATTAATCATTTTATTTTTAGTATTGTCTAATTGAACTGAATGGAAATGTTAGGAATTTTAAAAGACCAACAGTTGAAGATATTCTTAAATATCGAATTGTCGTTGTAACACTAAATATCTCAATGGAATTAGCATCTTTGGATTTACCAAAAGGTCATTTTACCCATATATTACTAGATGAGGCTGCACAGGCAATGGAATGTGAAGCAATTATGCCTTTAGCATTGGCTGGTGAAAATACAAGAATTGTTTTAGCTGGTGATCATATGCAAATGAGTCCAGAATTATTTTCAAATTTTGCAAAAGAACGTAAACTGCATATATCATTATTAGAACGTTTGTATGATCATTATCCTAGTGATTTTCCTTGCAAAATATTATTATGTGAAAATTATCGTGCTCATGAAGCAATCATAAAATTTACTTCAGAATTGTTTTATGATCAAAAATTAATTGCATCTGGTAAGCAACCGAAACATGATAAATTTTACCCATTAACATTCTTCACTACTCGTGGTGAAGATGTACAAGATAAAAATTCAACAGCATTCTATAATAATTCGGAGGTATACGAAGTTGTGGAAAGAGTATGTGAATTAAAGAAGAAATGGCCAAGTTCTTGGGGTAAAATAAACGATCAAAGTATTGGCATTATGACACCGTATGCAGATCAAGTATTTCGTATTCGTTCTGAGTTGCGTAAAAGACGTATGGGAGGAATATCAGTTGAAAGAGTATTAAATGTACAAGGAAAGCAATTTCGTGCAATATTCTTATCAACTGTACGGACCAGGCGAACTTGTACAAATTCTGCGGGAAATAATCAATCGGATGATATGGATTACGGATTTTTAAGCAATTCAAAGTTATTGAATACAGCTATCACAAGAGCACAAAGTTTAGTGGCAGTTGTTGGTGATCCAGTCGCTTTGTGCTCGATAGGTCGTTGTCGAAAAGTATGGGAAAGATTTATTGATATATGTAATCAAAATAAAAGCTTATTTGGTATAACATGGTCACTTTTGCGGTCTCAATTGGATGGAGTTGAACTGAAGAAAACATACGTATTAAATCCTTTGGCGCCAGAATTTATTCCACGTGCCTTACAAGCTGAAGCGTATTTACGTGATCAGACAAATGCAATGCAGCAGCATCACCATCAACAACAACAGCAGCAGCAACAACAACTTCAAATGCATCCACAACAATCTTTACATCAACAATTAAATAATGTAAACGTAATGAATCTGCAAATGAGGGGTCTTGGTCTTCCAGGCTCGTCACTTCCTCCAGTTCCTCCGTATGCCGGAGCACCATTACCACAACCTCCCCAACAATATCAACATCCTTATTACTATTATCAGCAGCAACAACAACAACCGCCATTGCCAGGTGCGCAACCACAATCATTAATTCGTCCACCAAATTTATCATTACAAACACAACAGCCAGTCAATTATCAAACACAGGCTACTGCTAACCTTTGGGGACCTCCGCCATTTGGTGGCGGACCAGGAAATGCGCAAAATGGAGGTGCAGGCTCTGTATCGGCTTGGCCTATTTCGAAACCACAACAACAGTCAATGCGACCGCCACAGCAACTAAATCTCAATTTACAACCATCCAGACCTCCAATTCCTCCATTGAGAAGTCCAGGATCACAACAAATGGTGTTAGCACCATATGTACAAAATAATAAACCACCATATGTCTTGCAACAACAACAGCAACAAAATTATCAACGTTTTCTAAATGGTCCAATGAGTCCCGCAACTTTTCAACATCAAAATCAAATGCATCAAGAGCATCAGGTTTCGGGATTGACAAATGATTTGCTTTCTTCGATAACCCCTCGAACAAACTCATTGCACCCGACATTATTAAATATGAGTCTTCAAAATAAATTAGTTCATGATCAACTGCGACATACAGACAAAGAAATACAATTTTTACAAAATGTTCATTTTCCTGAACGAACATTACCTCAACAACAAGGGCAAAACGTGCCTGTACTTCCGCAACAATTACAGCAACTTCTAGATTTCAATTATTTATTGCCAACAAATGTGACATTTTTTGAAATGGCACAAGAACCAAAGGAAGTGCAATTCAAATGGTTTGTTAAATTAGTTGAGACTCAAGGTTTGGAAGCTGCAAATAAGTTTACAGAAGTTTTAAGGCAAGTTCAATCAATTGATGCGCCGAATAAAGGATTTGTTGTAGCTGGGGGCAATAGTAATGTTGCAGTAGCAGCAAGTGCTTCTGGTGGACTTGTAAATACAAATAAGGATCAAGTATTTGCTAAATTAAACTCACAAGTTGATATGGTATTTGATAGTTTAATGAATGGAAAATCAATAAGTCAACCGATTTTACGAGAACTTCTAGGTATTTGTCAATTACATATTAGTAATCCTTTTGCACAGTATGCCAATAATAATTATGTTTATGATTTTGTTGTAGGTGGAGGAAATGTTAGCGCTGGCGGCATGGACCGTGGGATGGGTGACGGCGTTGATTACATGATGATTGCAGGTGGTGTAATGCCGATGGCTCAGCAAATGCAACAGCAACAACAACAACAGCAGCAGCAGCAACAACAGCAGCAGCAACAGCAACAACATCAACAACAACAGCAGCAGCAACAACAACAACAGCAACAACAATCTAAAATAAACCAAGGGTATATTGACATGCAACAATCAATACCATTATATCGACGACAGGCCGGACAACAAAATTATCCACCGGGTAGTACTAGTACAATATCGTCAAATAATCACTCGGTAACATCTTCAACGCCAGACTTATTAGAGAATCACAATGTATTTGACACATTTGACAATAAAACGAATCCTGCAACATCATTATACAATCAAATGTTAGTGCATGATCCAAATGTTTTTCAAGCAGGTGGATTACCACCTATACAAAGTTTAGCGGCCGGACTTCAACCTCATATATTTCATAATAATTTAAGTAGCCAGCAGCAACCACCAGGTTTGCATTATCGTAATGAAAGTGTAGAAGAGTTATTAAATAGGCAAAATGCTGGTGGTTCTACAACATATGCCAGTGTTTTGACACAGGGGGCACAAAACAATCCGCAACAACAGCAGCAACAACAACAGCATATGCATAATAGTATCGGGCATCATATGCATCAGCAACAGCAACAACAAGTTGGTGGAATTAAAACAAGGCAACAACAAGATGAAGAAAGAGATCCATTTTCTGCTATAAGAGAACTTGGACAGAGAAGTAATGGATTTTATAATTATTTTCAATAATTAAAGAGAATGTAAGTTTATTATAATTATTATTTCCCAAACCCCCTGCACCCCCCCACTTACAATAATTTTAATTTTTTTTTTCTTTTCAATTAAGAATTTTTCCTATTTAATCAAAAATAATTGTAATAAATAATATTAATAATAATAATAATGATAATAATTGAAATAAAATTAAGAATTAAGAATTAAAATGAAAAAAAAAAAAAAAAATGATGAGAAGATGAGGAAAAAAAAAATAAAAACATAAAAAAAATAATAAAAACAAAAAAAAAAAAAAAAAAATTAATCAACAATAATTATGTTTTTAGTTTATAGAAAATTTAATATTTTACCCCTAGTAGAAGTAAAAAAAAATATAATTAATTAAAAATAAAAGAAAAAAAAAATTCAAATTCATTATTTACTTTATTTTCAAATTTATTAAAGAAAAAAAATTAATTAATTAAAATGTGTGACATTATTATGATTTTTTATTTTTTTTTTTGTTTGTTTGTTTGTATTTGCCTAGTATAAGAAATTAATTAATTAGAATTAATGAATGTCACAATAGATTTTAAAGATTATTAAAAAAAAGAAAAAAAAATTCATGTTCTCTAAAAAACAAAAAAAAAATTTATAAATTTAACTAAAATTAATTATTATTTTCTAATTAATATATATAAATATTTTTCCTTTTATTTTTTATCCTTAATTAAATCTAGTTTTCGCACTTATTATTATAATTTTTGGTTTTAATTTTTTTCGTTTATTTTTTTCGTCTAATTATAATCAAATTAATTAATATACTATTAATTATTAATCAATTGTTGTAAGTGTTTTATATAGTTTAAAAAGAAAAACAAGAAAAAAAATAATAATAATTATATATATAAAAAATTCGTTAATTATATAGAATTAATACAAAAAAAAAAGAAGTAAAGAAAACAAAAAAAAAAAAAATAAAATATAAATTAATCACAATTAATTAATTAAATGAAAAAAAAAAATAGAAATAAAAATAATTAACATGTAATAATAATAATAATTAATAAAATAATGAAACACTATCAAAATAATAATAAAATTAATTAAATAATCTTTAATATTAATAATATTTTTTTTTTAATTAATTAATTAATTATTTAATAATAATAATTTAATGTTGTTAATTAAATAATGAAGAAAAAAAGAAAATTATAATTATTTATAATAAATAAAAAAAAAAAAAACATAAAAATAAAAAAAAAAAAACAAAAAATTAATTAATTAAGAAATATATAAATTAAATATATTTTCCATTAATAATAAAAAATTAAAAAAAAAAAAAAACGAGAAAAAAAATGCAAAAAAAAAACGTGAAAAAAAATTAATTAATTATGTAGGATTAAACACATACACACACACACACTTATATACACACCCATACAAAATAATTATATAATTAAATAAATAAATAATAATAATAATAGATTTAAATCAGGTTTATAAGAAATAAACTATAAAAAATAATTATAATTACTATATGTAATTATCTATATTAATAATTAATAATTTTTTCTATTTTTTATTAAAATAGAGTAAAGAAAAAAAAAATTTCTCAGTCAAATCAAAACAAATTTCATAAAAAAAAAAATGATAATGATAAAATTAATTAATTAGTTACACACAATAAAAATCTAAACCATATCTAATATCTAAAAAAAAAAAACAAAAACGGTTTAGCATATTCAACACGCCATTTTGTCGGTAAAATTAAAAAAAAAAATGAAAAATTAGGCATCCGCAAGTAGTCAAGTCAATTAAAAAGTTTTTTTTTTTTTCTTTCTATTTCTGCGCTGATTATTTGTTACATAACGAAATAGCCATTGCATTACGTTTTATTATTATTAACTGATAAAAATATCCTGGATTCCAGTGATTAATTTTAATTTCTATAAAACACAGAGTGAACACGAATAAGGAAAATAGTAATTCAAATTTAAATGTTTGGTTGTTATTACTTTGTTGTACCATAGATGACTTTTTTTTTTGTTGTTGTTTTATTTGCAGAAGTAAATCCTTTTTTATTATCATAAGGCATAAATACAATTTAATTAGAATGACTGTGAATTAAGCGTACATCAATTGAAGTTTACTTAAACAAATGCTCACAATTCAATTAATTCAGTTAACAATTAACAAAATTACAGATTATTTTGAATGACCATTAATTAAATTAATATTTGTTTTCACTGTACTTATTGTTAATTTTTTTAATTGTCCATTATATTGATTTTGTTTAATTTAAGTCTATTAATCGTATAACGGTAACGTAAAAAAATAACATTATATTGTTTTAGTGTAACACAATAATCATTTGTTTTGGTTTTTGTCTCCCTAATAATTAATTAATTAAAAAAAAATAAAATTGCAAAAATATTATCAACCATGAATATTTTAAACCGGTTGATATGCGGCAAAAAATTGCTATTACTGTCGTCATGATTAAATAAAATTAAAAAAAAAAAATTCATTTAATCATGAATTATAAACAAAACAAAAGAATAATCTCATACAAAATTTAATTATTTGACTGAGAATTAACAAAAAAAAATAAATAAATAAAATTAAAAAAAAATAATTTAAACTCTAAACCCTTTGTTATGGGTTAATTAATTAACAAAAAAAAAAAAAAAATGGAAATAATAATGAAAATATTAAATATTTTATAAAATTTTAAAATAAATAAAAATAATTTTTGTAAAAAAAAAGAAAAAACTAAAAAAAAAAACTTAAAAAAAAGCAAAAAAAAAAAAAAAACTAAAATAAAAATGATGGAAAAAACATTTGAATTAATTAAATGTAATAATAATAATAACACATGGCGATGTTAAAAATTTATAAATTAGAATAAAAAAAAAAAAAAATTAATTTAAAAATTTACACAAAATTATAAAGAAAAATGGGTGAAAAATTAAAATTAATTCAACAAAATGTGAGTTTTTTATAAAGAAAAACAAAAATAAAGAAAATTAATTACTTAATGTGAAGATGATTGTTTCTTATATATATATAAAAAAAAAAAAAAATTGTAAAAATTAGAAAATTAGGGAAAAGTATATAAATAATATTAATAATTAAAAAATTAAAAGATAATCCTTAAATAATCCTTTTCCCCCTAAATTTATATTAATTTCTATCCCCTTAATTAAATTCCATGAATTTGATTTATTTTTAATTTCGATTATAATTTACACGGTACATAGAATCATCCTTTGTTCGCATGGACTATCTAATTCGAACTCAGTTCTGTCCAATTCAATTTTAACTTTAATTTTTTCATTTAGTAAATGGCGTAAGCGCTAGAACGTCAGTATGACCTACGAAATCGCACTAAAGAGTTTATACATGGGATTACTAGTAAATACACACACAATGTATTTGTTTTTCAATTTCAATTTACAAACTTTAAAGTGATGTTTCTTAGCACCTCACCCTTATTCGTATAACGTGCTTATGCTTTTACTAAATTTTATAATTTATCTTTTGTATAAAATGAAATGTTCTTTTTACAAAAAAATTTAACCCATCTATGCCTACAAAGCATCTTTTATAAAATGAAAACAAAATTTAAATCTATCTTCTCCAACCACCCTGTTCCCTATCGTTAATAAATTAAATTGATTGTCAACATTGTGTCGATAAATCAATTATTAAAAAAGAAAAAATAATTGTTAGTGATTTTCGGTATAATTATTATAAAAAAAAAAAAAAAAAAAAAAAAAGAGATAAAGTAATTATGTAATTAAATAAAATTTTTAAGTTTTCGTCGTTTAACCTTAGATTATTATTATTATTAAAGCAGCAAAATAAAAAAAGCAAATTTTCATAATTTATTAGAAGAAAAGAAAAAGCAAAACAAACGCAGAACACAACTGTGATTTCAATAAAAACAATAAAAAAAATCATCTATTATACAGAAGAAAAAATCCTTTAATAATTTTTATTTATTAAGTCGTAAATGAAATAAGCTTTGTTCTTTTGTTTATGTTTTTCCGTTTTACCAATAGTCGTGCGTCATTCAGCTTATCACGTACAAAAAATATTTCGTTTTGCGTTCGCCAAAAAAAAATTAAAAAGAAAGAAAAAAACAGAACCGCTGCTAAGAGCTCTTTGATCACAATTTAAAAATAATTTTAAAAAAAAATTCAATATTCCCACCATAATACCGTTTTATCCAACAAAAACAAAAAAAAAAAAAAAATCACAAGTGAATAATTTCTTCTTTTGTTTTTTTTTTTTAATTAATTTTTAAATAAATAAATAATAATAATAATAAATAATTGGGGTTTTTGTCCCGTAGAAGGTTTCCCCTGCCTCATTTTAATAATTAATTTTTTTAATAATAAAAATAAAAAACAATAAAAAAAAAAAAGATAAAAAACTATTTTCGGTTAATTTTAGTTTTTTTTTTTTTTTTCTTTGAACGCATTTGTCAATTTATTACTTTTCTAGTAAACGTTTTTTCTGTTTCTTTAATGTATTTATAATAACCAATCATAATATTTCACAGCATATTCAAATGATTGAAAACAACAAGCAAAATGAATGTTTTATTACAGAATACAAAATAATTATTTTTTTTTTTGATTAATTTTCATTATTTGAAGAGAGTTTTCGTGCTGTGCACAGTGAAATATTTGTGTGCATCAAATAACGGAAAAAAATCAATCAAAACGTCAATTTTCGTAACATGAAATGTTATTCTTCGTCGTCAATACGAAACATAGCCGATTCATTAATCACATTGAAAATTCTTGTTATGCCTAAACGTTGCTAATTAATTAATTTTTTTTTATTTAAGTTTCATTCATTGCAAAAACAAAACAAAAAAAATGTAAAAACCCAAAAAAAAAAAAAAAAGAAGACGAAGACGAAGAAGGAGCTTACTTAGCTACTTATTTTAAATAATTTCTTTAATTTTAATTTCTACCCAGTAATAATCATTAATTAATTAATAAATACTTTAATTTATAGTTTGTTAGTTTGCTTAACTACAAAAATAAAAAAATATTCTAATTTTATTTAATTAAATTAAAAACAAAATTAATTAACAAAAAAAAAAAAAAAAAACAATCAAAATTGCGTTTTAATTATTCGTATTAATTAACAAAAAAAAAAGAAAATAAAATGAGGAAGAAAAAAAAGTGAAAATTGCAAATAAAAATCGGATTATATTAATTTGGAAATTTTATTAATTTATTTAGGAACAAAACAAAAAAAAAAAAAATTAATTAATTAAAATAATTTATATTTTTAGTTTTTTTTTTTTATTAATTTTATTTCTTACTTTGTATTGTAACACATTTATATACAATTTATAATTTTTATTAATTAATTTAAATAAAATTTAAAATAATAATTATACAATTAAAAAAAAAAAATTATTAAAATTATAATTAACAAAAAAAAAAAAAATAATAATAATTAAATAATAATAATAAAAAAGGAAAGAAAAAATAATTTTTTTAAAAACTAATTTTCATTTGTTTTTTGTACTAATAATAATTATTTTTCAATTTAAAACTATGTTAAACTGCAAAGTCGAGAATATTTTGTTGTGAGATTTTTTTTACGTACGTTGTTTGAGTATATTTGGTTGACGGTTTCTGATACGATAGAAAATTCTCCTTTATTATGCTTAAGGGTGAAATTTGTGTTAATATTTAAATTACAGATTTAAGGACATTTTAAATTCGAACTAGCATTTCACTGGTCCAATTAAGAATTTTGCTAAACAAATTTCAAAGCCAACTATGATTATTAAATATTGTCGGAAAACTGTTTTGCTTAATCAAATTTATATGATTTAATCATTTAAAAAGATAACTAACGAGCATGACGATTGTAAATTTAAAACACTATATGAAATAAATTAAATACACTCAATTCGGTTTTGAAGTTATGCAATTTGAATTTTATTCGTATTTTTTATATCAAATTCAACTTTTTTCCTTTTTATATGATTTTTTGTATGGGAGTCCCCTTTAAATATTGTTTTCATTTAATTTTATAAAATAGAGAAATAAACAAAAAAAATGAAACAACGAATTTATTTTTTAGCTTATTCTTTCTTCTAATATTATAATTTCTTTGAAAATATGGCCTCTTAATGCGGATTTTTCACTTTTTATTTGATTTTATGCGTTTTTGATAAATAATAGAACGTATCTCTATTTATAAGGTTCGTCTTGTAATAAAGGTCTGTAATAAATGTATTTTTTATGCGGTTTGCTAAAGAACGTATCTACCGCATAAAAACAGAATTGAGTGTAGTTTCCTTGCTATTCTGTAAATTTAATGTTTTCAGAAGACTCAATTATTCTATATTAGTTGGATTGTACTTTTCATAATTATGCATGCGCGACTTATTTCGTTAAAAACAATAAACATTTTCTAAAGATTACATGAAGATAACACGTTTATTTAAATGTTTACAGCAAGATTCATGATCAGATCTATGTTTTTTATTGATGCATTACAAAATATTCTGACCTCTTGTTTTATTTAAAATTTAAATTAAGATCACTGTTTTATAAATTAATTCTTATACTCAAATTACGCACACTTGAGAAAAAAAATAATTAAAAATGAGGAAGACACACTTTGCCAGCAAATAATTCTGAAATTACTGTTATCCATAATGCGAGAACAAACATTATATAAGATAATCCAACTTGGTGTGAGTTTGGTAGTTGATATGGTTGGCCACCAATTTCATCTACATGAAAGCCGAGTGGGAATATTACAGCAGCCAGGCAAAAGAGCACCACTAACAAAGGAATATTATTTATTAATTCTTTTCTAAAGCCTAATCAAAATAATAAATAGATAACTTACTGGCAGTAAAACCTACCCAGCGTGCATATGGTATCACATTGCGATCCCAATTACTGGATGCTAATAAAATGATTGTCGTCGTTATACAAATGCAGCCCACAAAAATACAAATTAACGCTAATAGCCATTCGGGTTGTAATTCCGGTGTAAAACATACTTGAGGTCGATTATATAAAGTCATGCAGGTCCACATTAATCCTAAACGAGTCTCCCCTTTTCAAAAGACAAACATTTTCCAAATATTAATCAATCAATCAAAAATTAATTAAACAACAAATTATTACCCCCAACATCGGTCACAATCCAATCTGGCATTGCTAAGCTAACAATAGCGAATATATCTGCAGCCATAAATAATCCAGCGCTAATTGTTGTTAAGTTATCCATTATTAACGTTGTTATTTTATTTATTATTTATTGATTTCGATTATTATTTTCTATTTTACATCCATCCATGGATAATAAATAAAAAATGTAAATAAAACAAATGAAATGTCAAAATTTTATTACTTTTATCTGTATTTTGGTATCACTGTGCATTTTATTAAAAATTCTTTTCAATGAACACAGTGACATCTGTGAAACAGTTTTTAAATTATTTGTTGCAATATTTTTGTATTACGCGAAAATGTTTGATGCGATAGGAATAATAAACAAAAAGAATTAAAGAAACAAAAATTTTATATATAATCCTATTTATTTAAAATTCAAAAAAAAAAAAAAATATAAATTCTTAAGTCAATAAAAAATATTTTAATATTAAAATAACGAGATATAAATCGATTACGCGGGAGCCGCTAAGCATGATAATTCTTCTTTTAATTCGTTAAATGTATCTTTGTATTCTGCATGCTCCTTAATTAAAACAATAACAACCCGTGATTTAAATCCCATTGCTGCGCCAATATCCTGTCTACTGGGTACAAAACAGTATGGTATTCCCTTTTCTTCACAAACAACAGGCATGTGCGAGTATATATCAATTGGTTTAACATCACCAGCTAATAGAATAATGCTTTAATATATAAAAAAAAAAAAAACGATTAATTAAAATTGATTCAAATAACTAAATAACAAGTAATTGTACTCACCCTTTTTCACCTTTTCGTACAAATCTTTGTACTTCTTTAATTCCATTTCTTATGTGATTTTTATGCTTCATGGCTAATTAATAAAGTATACAAAATAAAAATTAATTATAAAACTAGAACTTGATAATAAATAATAATAAAACTAAGAAATCAATATAATCACGCTAATCACCTTTTTTAACTAATTTTAAACATTTTTTGGTTAGTTTTTTAGATGCCATCGGTGTTGCTATAGCATTTACATGTAATAACTTATCCTCATATGTATCCTCATCTTTAACTGTTGTATCCATAGCGTCTTGATTTTCAACCTTTATTTTACCCATTTTTTAAAAAATATTATATTTAAATTTTAAACACAAAAAAATATTCAGCTATTTCAGACAACTACAGCACGTGTTTACTAGATTTGCTTATGTTTTTTTTTTTTAATTTTATACGAAAACATATGCCTGTCAAAGTATAGTCTGAAGTTAGTAAAAATTAATTCGCTAAGCTCTCCTATAATCTCACCACAAAAGCAATATCAGATAATTTTTATATTTTTCAAAAATGTTGCTGATTCAAGCTAATTAACTAATTAAGATAAATATAATTAAAACAATAAACAAGTTTTCTTCAAAATACAAAATATTGTATATTTTATACATTCATATATATTATAAATATTAAAAACGTAAATTGCAAAATAAAAAAATTGATTAAATGCATTAATAGAAAAATAATAAATACCAGGAATTAACACAATTAAAATAAGAAAAAAACAATATTAAAACAAATTGGCAAAATAATTTACATAAAATAACACATTTAACCTTTTACAATAATTTAAAGCAAATTTTGACAAATCTTATTTTTCTCCTCCTTCTCAATAAATCTCTTAAGAATACTTTGGCAGCTTTTTTTTAAGTTTCGTTTACTTAATCTAAATCACTTTACAAAAGCGATTTGGATTTACTTTTATTGTGGTGGTGGAGGTGGTTGCGGTTGATTATCATCGTACGGTCTTTCTGAATCCCTCGGGAATTTAATAAACGGTAAACGATCATTTGGTCTAGCTGACCAAATTCCATAAACTCCAGTACCCTGAAAAAAAAAATATGAAATTGGAAGTTAAAAAGAAAAATTTCTTGTAATTATTTTACCGATGGGCCAGGCTCTTCAATGAACGGTGGACCCATAGCGTGCTGCATTATAGGTGCCGGTAATTGTTGAAATGTTTTTGATGGTCTGCACGACAAAAGTTGTATTGCCTCGGCTAAACCATCTTGACTAGTAACGGACGATTGCCAAATTGATTCTACAAGGAAAATAAATTACGATATAATTCCATTCAAAACAAAAATCAATTCACTAAATACCTGGAGTAGTGCTTTGACTTCTGTCACTACTTGCTTTAGAAATAGGAACTGCTAATTTAGAAACCGGCATAATTCTAGTTTGATGCCATGAAACTGTATTTCGGTCAGCTTTTGACGCGGCCCAAGGCATTGACCAACGTCTCATTTGGCTTTCAGCGTCCATTGTTGATTCACATTTAACTTCACCAGCGGCCGCTTCCGACCATCTTCTTTGGCCATTCAATGGAAATAATGGATAGTTCAATAATGGACTTCGTGACCCACGATAAAACGGTGTCTTCATTGTTAACAAATGACCAGGATTTGGTAAAGGACCCCTATACATTATTTATTTTTTTGGTTATTTCGAGTATTAAAAATAAAAATAAAGAGACTGACCTAATATTATCCAAAAATCCTTGTATTGGACTTGGACCTCTTATATCGTGATGCGGCGATGGGCCACGAGTTTGTTCAACGATTGATCCCGACAAGGTTCCAGAATGTTCACTAAGTATTGATCCCGAACCCCGATCAAACAATAATGGCCTACCAGGATCTTGTGAAATCCGATATAAATCATTTTTGGAAGTATTCGATGCAAAATGTGGAGACGGTGTTTGGGAACGAGGATCTGCAGATCCGCTTAAAAAATAAAAAAAATATATACATTAAAAAGAAAAACCACTTTAAATTTATTTAAACCTTTGATTTTTTGGAAAATTGGGCTGTTGTGCAATCAATGAACAATCAGAATCATGAGGATAGCCTACAGGTGCCTGACACACCAAACAGCACATTAACGGTGCAAATGATTCATAACTGGCGACACAAAATTGATGCTGTAAATTAATCATTGTCTGTGCATTTTCCGTAACAATGAGTTGATTGTGATCTTTTATCCTTTGTATTTCACTTTCTTGTTCGACACTTGTTAATGGTTGTGTTATAAAGTCTTGTAACACAGTTATCATGTGCGATTTTACTGTACTTGTTGCAACCGATGTTGCGCTATAAACAAAATTTATTTTATCAAATAATTTTTTACAAAAAATAAAAACAAATTTACCGGGTAAGATCGTCCCATGCCGTTATAAATTGTAATGCCATTTGATTTGATGTATTAGCTGGGGAGGCGGACTGATTACCAATTAACTGTTGCTGCACTTCTGGTGTCGTCCACTGTTCTAAGGCAGATATTGTTTGCGCCAAACGATAACCAGATGTGCACAAACTATTCAAAACCTTTTTTAACCAAAAAAAAAAAGAGTTTTTTTTAAGTTTCTTTTATATTTGTTCTGAATGATAATTATTATTACTTGTAAATAATTAAGCCAGGCGCCAAGGCACTCATTAACGGACGTTTTAACAGAACCTTGTGAACCGCTTGAACTTGTAGATGGTGACATTGAAGATCCACTACTATACGATAAAGCACCAGATCCCAAAGAGCTACGGGGTGTGACCGGCGGTTGTGCCGACGCTTCATCTTGATCACTCATTATTAGTTTTTGTATTAATTCTTATGTTGTTAAATAACAGAACAAATGAACTATATAAATAGAAAACATTATATTAAAAAATTAATTAAATAAAATAAAATATTTAAGCGAATAAAAACTCTTTATTACCCATAACATTTACTTTTAAAATAAAATAAAATAAAAATATTACAATGATTTACAAATAAACTAAAACGAAAAAATAAATAATAATACAAATCACATTAAATTAAACATTATGTTTAAAATATATAATAAAAGATAACTTTTATTTTATTTTAAATTATAAATGAGGTCTGTTTGATACAATAATTCTAATAAGAGGTTTGTTTATAAATTAAATTGTAAATGAAAAGTAAAAAAAAGGAATTATTATCCATTTAGGGATTTAAGTTTTATTATGTTGTGTCAACTGTTGTGTTTTGACATTTAGTTTGTTTTCGATTATAATTTCACTATTTCGAAAAAGAGAAGGATAAAAAACATGTGAGAGTATTTTAATTAGCTCTCTTGAAATTATTTTTTATTCATTGATGTGACATGAGAAAGCTTAGTTATGTTACTATCAATTTGCGGTACTGTCATTTAATTTACGTTCCATGTTAGTTTTATTTTTCTGTCTGCAAACATCACAATAATTTTTGTTTTATATATGTTTTTAATAATTGATTAATAAGTTTTAGTTATTGATTTTTAATTATTGTAGATTTATAATTGGTGTGTAATATTTTTCAACACAAAAGTTATTAAATGAATTGTTTATTATATGTGAAATGTGTCATCGACCTTAATTAGTTCTGTCACATTAAAAACTAAAAAAAAACAATTTTTTTTAGTTTTTATTTTTATATTTTTTGTTTTTTAATTAAATAAAAGATAAATGTCAAAAATAATAATGTTTTTATCAAGAACAATTTGTTTGATAATTAATTAGTTAATTATGAATGTAAAAAAAATATTACATGCTGTAAATAAAATTACTAAATTACGATGACAAAACGTATTAAATTAAAATTTAATATTTTTAAATGTTTTTTATTATTAATTATATTATTTATAAATAATATTTATACATATGATAAAAATATTGAGAAGACAGTAAAATGTTGTAATACGACATTAAAAACGCATCATGTAAAAATTGAATTTACATCAAAAGTTGTACAAAATGAATATATAATTACATTTGATGGTTATTATAAATTGAATGCAAGAGAAAATTACATAAAAGCTGCTTTAAACGGTTCAAAAGTATTTATAAATTAATATTATTATTATATAATAGAGATAATAGGTGTTATTTAAATTTGTAGGTGCATAATTGGAAGATAATACCAAGATTAAATCCGGCAAGTGATTATCCAAGTGATTTTGATGTAATAGTAGTTGAAGAAGATGAACCGTATGATGGTATTGAAGCAATTAAAAATCATCCAAGTGTTAAAAGTGTTACGCCACAGCGTATGGTGCATCGAACGTTAAAATATGTTCCTATATCAATTAATGAAAATGACGAGAATGAAAATAACTATCAGGATGATAGTGATGAAGACGAAGAGATAGACGAAAACTTTTTACAGGAACTTTTAGATAAATTACATGACGATGCGCTATTAAATGATAAATACAATAAATTAAAAGAAAATTTAAATGATACTAAAAACCACACCGATGGAATAAATGACTCGATAGATTGCGTTGGTAGTGATTGTAATTCAAAAGGATCACACCGTAGTTTAGCATCTAATATAAATGAAATATCGATTAATAATAGTAATTCTAATAATAGTAAAGATAGCGTTTATCAACAAAACAGTAACCGACACTCAAATCGTCGATTATTAAGGGCTATACCTCGACAAATAACGTCAATGCTGAAAGCCGAAATATTATGGGGCATGGGCATCACTGGTAAAGGTATCAAAGTTGCAATTTTTGATACTGGATTAGCTAAAAATCATCCACATTTTAAAAGAATAAAAGAAAGAACAAATTGGACAAATGAAAAATCATTAGATGATGGTGTAAGCCATGGAACATTTGTTGCTGGGGTACATTACAATTTATTTGTTATTTATTATTTTTATTATCTTAATTATGCGTTTTTATAAATCTAAAGGTAATCGGTTCATCGAAAGAATGTCTCGGTTTTGCACCTGATGCTGAATTGCATATCTATCGTGTTTTTACAAATAACCAAGTAATTATTTATTTTAAAAAGGTTTATTGTTGTTTCTATATTAATAATGAGTATTATTCTAGGTATCATATACATCGTGGTTTCTGGATGCTTTCAATTATGCAATTTTAAAGAAAATTAATGTGCTTAATTTAAGCATCGGTGGACCCGATTTTCTAGACCATCCGTTTGTTGATAAGGTTTTGGAGTTGACTGCTAACAAAGTTATAATGGTTTCGGCAATCGGTAATGATGGTCCATTGTATGGTACATTAAATAACCCTGGTGATCAGAGTGATGTTATTGGTGTTGGTGGAATGAATTTTGAAGAAAATATTGCAAAATTTAGTTCAAGGGGAATGACTACATGGGAATTACCACAGGTGTTTTTGTTAAATAAAAAAATTCCAATTAGAATAGGAATGTTTATTATTTTATTTTTAAGGGTTATGGGAGACTAAAGCCAGACATTGTTACATATGGTAGCCAAGTTAAAGGTAGCAATGTAAAGGGAGGATGTCGCTCATTATCTGGCACATCTGTAGCATCACCAGTTGTGGCAGGTGCTGTAACATTAATTGCAAGTGGAGTTTTGCATAAATTGTATGTTCTTTTTATGTAAATGAATGTAATATAATAATAATAATTAATATTTAATATTTATAGAGAATTAATTAATCCATCATCAATGAAACAAGCATTAATTGAAGGTGCTACGCGCTTATCAGATAATAATATGTTTGAACAAGGCCATGGAAAATTAAATATATTAAAAAGTATGCAGATTTTGTCAACCTATGTACCACGCGTGACTTTAAGCCCACCTTATTTAGATTTCACGGAAGATTACATGTGGCCATATAATACACAATCATTATATTATACAAGTATGCCAATTATTGTAAATGTTACAATTCTTAATGGGATGGCTGTTACGGGGAAGTTAATAAACAAACCTACATGGCATCCTTATATTTCACAAAATGGTAATATTCTGAATGTATCCTTGTCGTATTCAGAAGTTTTATGGCCATGGTCTGGTTGGTTAGGTGTTCATATTGGTAATGTTATTTCTTTTTGTGTTTATTTTCTCTCTTTTATTAAAATTATTTAATACATTTTAGCTGTAAATGAGGGCGGACAAAATTTCGAAGGTATAGCCCAAGGTCATATAACATTAACTGTACAAAGTCCAGCGGGTCCGGATGAATTAGAGCCTCGTAATAGTACAGTTAGTTTTCCTATAAAAGTGAAAGTTATACCGAAACCACCTCGTCATAAGCGGATCTTATGGGATCAATTTCATAGTTTACGTTACCCACCTGGTTATTTACCGCGTGATAATCTAAAAATAAAATCTGACCCACTAGATTGGCGCGCTGATCATATACATACTAATTTTAAAGATATGTATACACATTTAAGAAACGCCGGGTATTATGTCGAAGTACTTGGTACACCATATACATGCTTTAATGCAACTAATTATGGTACATTATTAATTGTGGATCCGGAGGAGGAATTTTTTACAGAAGAGATAAAAAAATTAAAAAATGATATTTTAGAATTAGAATTAAGTGTGATAATATTTGCTGATTGGTATAACACAAGTGTTATGAGAAAAATAAAATTCTATGATGAGAACACAAGGCAATGGTGGATGCCGGATACTGGTGGTGCTAATATACCAGCTTTAAATGAATTGTTAAGAGAATTTGATATAGCATTAGGTGATACCGTGCTAGAAGGATATTTTACATTTGGTGATCATGGGATGTATTATGCTAGCGGCACTTCTTTAATAAAATTTCCACAAAACAACATGTCAATTATAATTGAACGTGATTTAAATGATCAGGGTGTAGAGGTATATTTACATATTTATATTTATATTTTTTGAAAATATATGGAAACATAAATTGTTTGTTTATAGATATTACATGGCGAGGAGCATTCAAAAAAGAAGTACCCAGTACCTATATTAGGTATTATACAATTAGATGATAGTTATTTAAGTATGAAAGTAACGACAACAACAGCAATGGATAATAATTTTTTACAACCTCCAAATGATAATATGTTAAATGATAATGATATTAATGAATTAACAATGCAACAGCAGCAATTAAATGATAAAAATCCAATATTAAATAAACGAATATTACTACAAGAAATTAATGATAATGATAATAATAATAATAATAATCTTTTTAAGAATAATAATGAAGAAAATATTAATATTAATGATATAAACAATAATATAGGTAAAGATAATATTGATGATAATAATAAAATAAATCATATGATTAATGATGATGTAAATATAAATAATAATATTAATGACCACGATGATGATATTGATTTATCACAATTAAAAAAAAATTCATTAAATTATAAAAATGAAAACACAAATAATGATATTAATGAAAAAAAAAATAATAGTTTAACTGAGCAAATAGTAATTGTTGAATTACCACCACCAGCAGCAGCAGTTGTCCTTCCTCCACAGAAATTATTAAATATTAAAAAAATTAATTATGAAAAACTTTTTAATACAAATAATAATAATGCTGGGCGTTTAGCTGTTTATGGTGATTCAAATTGTTTAGATTCAACGCATTTAGAGAAGCCATGTTTTTGGTTATTAGATGCATTATTAGAATATACAATGACATCACATATTCCAACACTATTAAAAGATTTAAATAGTTCCAGTAAAATTGAATTTAATAAAAGTAAGTGGGAAAAATGTTATCAAGAAATTAAAAAAAAATTGAGATAATGTATGTTTTAAAAGAGTAAAATAATTTTTTTTGTTTTCCACTTCCTGCTTTTACTATATATCTTGTCTAGACATTTCTAATAATTATCATAATTTGCGTGATTCGCTTACATAATTTCTATTTCTTTTTATGTTTTAGATCCTTCTTATCCATCACGTTTATTAAATAATAATTTACACATGTATTCAAAAGTGTTGGAACCACATCAGCATCTATCACAGCCACATGCAGTAAATACAAATCCAATAAATTTGAATAAAAAACGCGAATTACCAATGTGTATGAAATTACATTGGGAGCAGCCAATATATTTAAATATCAGTAAAATAAATGATAATGGTCAGCTGTTATATAATCAAAATTTAATAAATAATCAAAACCATATAATAAATGAGGATATTGATAAAAATTCTAATATTTTAAGAAAATTAGAAAGTCAAAAAGGTGAGGTATGTAGTTTACATATAAAAGAAAAGAAAAAATTTAATTTAACACACACGAACAGATAAATTTTGTAGTTGGTTGTGGGATTGGTTTTTTTTTTATAAATTAATTAATTTAGTTTTTTGATTAATAAAAATATTTTTTTTATTGTTTTTTCTTGCAGCAAATATTAATTTAGATGATTTAGAGTCATCACAATTTAATTGGCGTGGCAAGAAACCGGAAGTATCCATTTATTTTGATGATAATAATATTGTTAATAATAATAATAATAATATAAATATACAAGAAACTGTTAATGCAGAAGAATTTCGCACACCGCTTGTTGGATTATTAATATTAACATTAATTGTGTTCCTATTATTTATAAATTGGTATTTAAAAAGTAAAGGAATTGGACGTTCAAATCGTAATCGACGGCAAAATTTTCTTCTCAATAAATTGGGTTTTTAAATATATATATTTGTAATGAATTAATCATTATTTATTATTAACATTAGATTAAATTTGATTGTAAAATTCCACGCCCATCCCATCCTAATCCAATATTTTTATTTATTTATTTATAAATTATTCTGGAAAAGAAAAATGAAAATAATTAATTTCAGAAACTATAATTGACTTTCCTAGTGTGTTAATTATTACTAATTTTTGATTTCTTTTTTTAATTGTACATAAAATACATACATATGTGTTGTATATATATTTTTTTATATATAAAATGAAAAATTTTATCATTTTTTTTTAATTATGTAATTTTTATTTGAACTTTGTTTATAAAAAAAAAAAAAAAATAAACATAAAATATTTAATTACATATTTTATTGTAAGAATCTTTGCGTTTATATTAACTAGTAAAATATGTGTTGATGTATATAATGAATGGAAAAGAGATGAGCAATACATTTAAGATGTGTAGGTGTGACAGAGATCATAATTTTATATATATGTATGATTTTAATTTTTGTGTTTATTTTAAAGTAATATATGGTGTTGGCAGTGTAAGATGTGTTATTGTTTTTTCTTTTAAAAATTTCGTTTTTTTTAATTTTATTTTTATTAATAAGGAAGTGATGAAGTAATTTGTTAAAAATAATTCATGTTCTGGAATCTCAGTAGAAAAAGTCTTTAAAAAAATGAAAGTAATATTATTAACCATTGTTTTTTATCAATTATTATTGATTAATAATTGTTTGTGCAATGAAAAAAAATCGACAGTTTTAATTGTGACATTAATTAGAAATAAAGCGCATACGTTACCATATTTTTTTAAATATTTAGATAAATTAGAATATCCGAAAGACAGAATATCATTATGGTTTGTATCTAGTTTTATTATTACTTTTTTTTTTGGTAAATCATTTTTGAGGTTAGATTTAAATGTCAACAAAGTAAATTTTATTTTTAATAGTGGTGCCCGATGTTTTTTTTTTTATAATTTTTGTAATGGATTGTATGGATTGTAATTTTTGAATTATTTATTTTAGGATAAATTCTGATCATAATGAAGATGATAGCATTAAACTTATTAAATATTGGTTAGATAAATATTCATCATTATATCATGATGTGTACACAAATTTGGAACAATATCCAAGTAGAAGAAAAAACGAAACAACAAAATATCATTGGCCGGAAGAACGATTCTCTGATTTAATACAAATGAAACAGACGGCACTAGAATACGGCAGAAAAATATGGGCTGATTATATTTTTGTAATTTGAATAAACAATTATTTTTTAATTATTTTTCTATTTAACATTTACATTTATTTTATTAGTTCCTAGATGCGGATGTTTTTCTAACGTTACCAAATACGCTAAATAAATTAATTGGTCTGAATCTTCCTATTGTTGCTCCAATGTTAATTTCAGATGGATTATACTCAAATTTCTGGTACAAATATTTTTTCTAAATTTCAATAAAAATTTTATTAAAAAATTATTTAAATTTCAGGTGTGGTATTAGTGATGAGTTTTATTATCAACGTACCGATGAATATAAAGAAATATTAAATTTTGAAAAAAAAGGAAATTTTAATGTGCCAATGGTCCATAGTGCTGTACTAATTAATTTAAACTATTATCGTAGTGATTTATTAACATTTGATAAGAATGAATTAAATAATATTTTATCAAATCCTAGTTATAATACAAAAAACAGTTTTTATAACGGACCAATTGATGATATAATTATTTTTGCAATGTCAGCTAATTATTCTGGTAATTTTAATTAAGAAAATTAGTTTCTTATAAATTTATTGTAATGAAAAAATTCGCCTTGTAGATGTACCCATGTACGTATCCAACGAAGAATCGTATGGCTACATTTTAATCCCATTAAATCCAGACGATGAGGTTATCAAAGATTTAGATCAATTAACAAATATAAAATCATTAATTATAAATTATTGTGATGATGATGGTATAAGAGTAGATAATTTTTTTAAAAATTATGTTTTCTATCCACAAAGGTAATTCATTCACTTAACGTTCTTTTTAATGGATTGTTATAAACCACGCTTAAATGTTTTTATATTACAGTGATAAATTAGATTTGTCAGATATTTATATGATAAATTTAGTTCGACGTCCCGAAAGACGTGAAAAAATGGATCAATTATTTAAAATATGGGGAATTGATTACACATATATGCCAGCCATTGATGGACAGTAAGTTTTTTTTTTGCATATTTTTGTGAGTAATTATTTTAATTTTTATAAAAAAAAATTGTAGAAAACTAAATGATGATGTGCTTAAAGATATGGGCGTGCGTTTGTTACCTGGTTACACAGATCCGTATCATAAAAGACCTTTGACAATGGGTGAGATTGGTTGTTTTTTAAGTCATTATTTTATTTGGGTGAAGGTAAATTTTTGTAGCGTTTTGTCTATTGATTAAATTTTATTTAAAACTATTAATTAATGCAAAAGATTGTATTTTAGATGGTTGAGTTGAAACAACAAGAAGTTCTTATTTTAGAAGATGATATAAGGTTTGATTCGGATTTTAAAGAACGTGCAAAAAATTTAATACGAGAGGCAAGGAAATTAGGGGGATGGGACCTAATGTTTGTATTTGTTTTAATTAAATAATGTAGAAGTAAAATTAAATTAATATTTTATTGTAGCTATTTCGGAAGAAAAAGATTAGAAGAACATTTCGAACCATGGGTTGAAGGTTCAGAGTATTTAGTTGAAGCTGGTTATTCATATTGGACGTTGGGTTATTTATTAACATTAAATGGTGCAAAGAAATTGCTTTCAACAAATCCAATACAAAATATAATACCAGTTGATGAATACTTGCCGGTTATGTTTGATAAACATCCGAATAAAACGTTAAAGCAAGCATTTAACAAACGTGATTTGGTTGCCTATAGTGTGGCTCCATTGCTTTTATATCCAGTTTTCTATACCGGAGAAAATGGTTATATTTCCGATACTGAAGATTCTGCCCAAATTGATTTAAATAATTTCTTTGATGAGGAAGTACAAAAGAAAGGCGACAAAGAGAATAATGACAATAATAATGAAAATTATAATTTTGAAACAAGTAGCAATATATTAGATAATAAACGTATAAATACAGATATGAACTCAAATTTAAATTTAGTAAATACAATTAACGGTGATGATTTTCATAAATTGACCGAGACAAGAAATGAATTATGAGTTTTATATAGAATGAAAAAACTATTTTATGTGCCTTAACAATGAAGTAATAATTCTAATCAATTTGTTTTTTTTTTTTTAATTATATTATTTACTTAAGCAACAAATTATTGTTAAAAAATAATTATTAACCAAAAATTTGTTATTGTTTTTTTTTTTTTTTTAATTAGTGCCATACACATATAATTGTGTTTTTTTTTTAATTAATAATATTTTATCGTTAAAATCCATTAAAACTAAAGATCTCATGAAAGAAATTTAATGAATTTTATTGAATTATTTAATAAATGGAAAGCTTAATCATGACACTAATTACGTATGTTAATAAATTTTTATTTCTAATGGCGGTGATGTTGAATTTACAACCGCAAATATCATTTGTTTTTTTTTTTAAATGATTTGAGTAAAAGTACTAAGAAGTCGATGATATTAAGTTTGTTGTTAATCGGAAATCGATTGTAATGTGACATTAACGTAACTAAAACAATTATGGTTGCTTATTTTATATTTTACGTTTTATAGTTATAGTTGATTTACTTATTATATATGTATCGTTAAATGTATAAAATAATTAAAAAAAAAAAGAAATAATTTTTATATTAATTATATTACAAATAAAAAATTATACAAGAAATGAAAATTACAAGTTATATAAGAAATTAATTTTTTTTTGTTTTTTTTATTTATTATATAAATAAATGTTTAGTTTCTGCTTTTGTTATTCTATTAAAATTAATTTTTTTTTTCTGTAACAACTTTAATTTTCGTTAAAAATTCTTCATTGTGTTAATTTGCGTATCAACACATTAGAGCAGATTTAATCCACTGAAAATAAGAAAAACAATTAAATATTAATAAAATAATACAAAAAAAAAAATAATAATATGACCCCGACGTGATTTGAACACGCAACCTTCTGATCTGGAGTCAGACGCGCTACCGTTGCGCCACGGAGTCTTATTGATAAATACTTTTTTATTTATTTATACAAAATGCGTTTTTTTTCTGTTTATTTGATGAATAAAATAAATTTACCTCAGATAATCCTAGTTTAATGACACCCTCTTGGTTAAGATCCTTTATTTTAAATATTTCTGGTAATAAACAAAAAACGAATAAGCATTTAATAAAATAATTAATAAGAAATAATGAAACCAACCGAAAGCCATTGTTAAATGTAAAATCGCTGATACAAAATCACCTAACCGCAGTGTACCATCACGTCGCATATATCTTAATATTAATATTGACATAATATCGGTGTTTATTTGAAATCCCACATCATATAATGCATCTTTAAGTCGTTCCCCTTTCAATATGCCTGCTTTTTCTTTTGTATGTATTTTAAATACACCCTGCCATGCCTTTAAATTGCACATAAATACTTTAAAGTCACTAAAATTAATACGGGCACGATTTGTTTTCTAGCAAAGAAAAGAAAATCATTTTTAATTATTACTAAATTGGTGCATAAAATTAATTTAAAGCAATTTACATCCATTAAGCAGATAACTTGACGACAGACATCTAGACTAGCACAACTTTTAATATAATCATTTGGTAGGCACGCTTCAAGTAATTCTTGTAAATCATAACAATTTATTGTTCTAAAATAAAGAAAAATCTTGTATAAAATATCTTGTATGAAACGCACAGAAAAACGGAAAAATCTTCAATAAATTACTTGTGATCATCAGCTAATTGTAAGAAAACGGGCTCATATTGTGCGGTTGGTGATATATTCTGTTCACTATGCTCAGCCTTTTCGACTTTATGTAACGACGTAAACGGATTTAATAATAGCATTGTTTGCGTTTCAAGTAAACCAAGTCGTATTGTTGTGCCTAATATTCTAATACTAAATGCTGACTCTTCAGCTGGTTCAAATGTGGTCGCCATAATTAAATAACGTCCTGGCTCTAATGTACAACGTTGACTAATTTGCCGTGAATTTGTGTATTGAGAATTTAAAAAACTTTTATTCTTTTTAAAAAAGGTTTTTGCTAGTGATTCGGTGATTTTTGTTTGAACTGTATTTGAAAAAAAAAAAAAAATAAAAATGACATAAATTACCAAGGATTAAAATTAAACTAAATCAAAGAGGTGTAAATTACCATGTCCTAAATTATATAAAGTGAATCCAATAACTTTAGGATCCATAACGCTATGTTGATTTAATGAAATTATGACATCTTCACGTTCAGTGAGGGATAATTGCAATTGTGGATTTATATGAAATGACCCAGGGTTATTACGACAGCCACCAGCTGATACTCCTCGTTTCCAACAACCTTGGTACATGCGCATTAACCATTTACGTGATCGGTCTGATAATGATGGCTCGTCACGTGCCGTGTCCGAATCTAAATGCACACACTCAATGTGTGTAAATGTTTTTATCACATCCGCAAATGATATCCTGGAAACACGATATGTAATTTTAATCACGTACATTATGACAGAGTCAAATATTTAAAGTTCTTACCAAAATTCACCAACATCTAATTTGCCGAGAAGTCGGTCTCTCTCTTGCACAGACACACGATCCCATGAATTCGATAATGATGACCAATCCCCATGGAAACCAGACGTTTGACTAAAATTTGTTGTTGCTAATGGATCCCGTAACCTTACCAATTGCACTGAATCACCCATTAACGTTTCAGCTTTATCAAGCGAACAAAGACGATAATTTGTACCAATTGTTATACCATTTGAAATTTTGTCAACTTGATTTCTTAATTGTGTGCCCGTGCCATTGTTCACAGAACATGTAACAATCGTTGTTGTATCCAATAATGTATGTAATATTTGGGGTCGAATCGGTATATTATCAGTTTTTATTGGTATTGACTCTGTTATGCCACCGGTTAAATCAGCTAAACCATCTAATAACGCTCCATACTTTAATGCTTCATAAGAACCATGCAATCTAGAAAAAGTAAAGTTTTGAATTTCGAAACTGGTTAAAGAATTTAAAATTTAAATAAAAGTACTTTGCATAGGCTTTTTCAAATAACGCTGGCCAAAATGTATTTGAAGTGGATGCCTGTAGAAATGCTAATTTACCATTAATTGTTGGTAATCGATCATCAACTAATACCTATACACAAATAATTTGATTAATTTATTGTTTGTTTTTGTAAAATAATTTATTTTTTATTTAACTACCTCAACCCATTCACCGCACCACCATAAACGAAATCGGAAAACCCCATAATATGGACTTTCAAAGTTTTGATCTGCAGGTACAACACGATAGAATAAACCTTTGGATAAATACAAGACACCAATACAAGAAACTAACCATCGATCACCTGGAAAGGTTAAGAGAAAAAAAAATCATTAATGGATGATTAAAGTGGAGGAGAAATAAATGTTAAAAAATTTACCCATTTTCCCTGGAATAATATCAAAATGTGCAGATGCATCATTAATAAAAACTGGATTGCTGGTAATTTCTGTTGGCCGTTTCCATTGGAAGGTAAATGGTGGTGTTTGATGATAAAATACTGACGTTTGTACAGCTGGAAAGTCCGGATCCTCCCATAAAATATTCTTTTTTTTACATTCCGTTTTTATACGTTCATACGATGATGTCATTTTAATTCTGTTTCTATTGTTTAATTAGTTTCTTTTTTGTTTTTTTTTTCTATCTTTTACTATTTTGTCGCTACTTCTATTAACGTTCTTGTTATACGCAAATTATTCCTTATTAATATCATATCAATATTAAAAATAAATTATTAGTATGAATAATCTGAAATAAAATTTAAAAAATTTTGTATTAATTAAAATCGATTTCACTTAGTATAAAACATTTAACAAACGGAAATGATTAATTTTTAATTTTTTGTTTATTTATTAACATATTTTTATAAAATACTAAGGAAATAGATAATTGTTTTTATATATTTTAATTAATTTAATTTAATTTATTTCGTGCAACTTAGTAAAATCCATGCGCATTAATTATTTGCATGGCACACTATAAGTAGCAGAAAATTTGGAGAGTTCTTTTGCAAAAAGAAAAAAACAAAAACTAAACACGTGTTTTCGGATGAATGAGAATGATTTTTAATTTTTGATTTTTTAACAATAAAATGATAGAAAAGTTTGAAACTACGCGTTTATTATGATAAAGAATTTCTTGTAGAACGTTATTAGGTTAGTATTTCATAAACCACACCTTATTAACACAACAATGCGGTTTAACAAAAAATCAAATGAAAATTCTGCAACAATCAACAAAATTTTTTGTAAGTATACTTTACAGGTTAAAGTCCCATCTGGAAAAATGCAAGTCTCGAATGAAATGAAACGTAGGAGCAGTCCCATTGACGTTACATCGCCTAGAACCAGTGAAATTAGTTGGAAAGTGAGAAAATTTGCGTAATTACACACAGAAGCACCAAAATTTTAACAAAAATACTTAACACCGTTTAAAACAAAATAATTTCAATTCATGTTTAATAATGTTAATAAAAATACAAAAATTTATTTGAAAACTGAATAAAATTAAAATTAAATGAAAACCACAATGTGCCAAATATGTCTTTGCGAGAAAATAATTTTTTATTAATATCTTTGTTTATTTTAAATTATGAAAATACGTTGATCGAATATAAATTAATTAGAATAATTGATTAATTTTACCGATACTAACCGATAATATATATATATATTTATTTATTTATACTGGATGGGGAAAAAAAAAAAATTTTTAATAAGAAATTTAGAAAATAATATTAATTAGGTCAAACTAAATTAATAAATAAAAATTCATTAATCGTCATCCTCGGTGTTTTTTGTTTTCTCACTTTATAATTAATTCCATAGTTTTATTTATTTATTATTTTATCAAATTAATCTTACCGATTTTTTACACGCTGTTTCTGTCATTTTATTTAACTTAATTTTTACAAAAACAAAAAAGAAGAAAAAAAAGTAAATAAAAAAAAAACATTAAACAAACAAAATATTAATAATGAAAAAAAAAAAAAAAGTGAAAGTTACATAAATCTTTCTTTTTCTTACTTAAAAACAAAACAATTTTTGTATAAATTTCACATGAAAAATTATTTTCCGCTTAAAGTTTTTTTTTCTATTATTTTTTTTATTAATTTTTTTGTTGTTAATGTGTGATTTTTTAATTTATTTTTCATTTCATTGATGCTAATAAATTTTCAGTGTAAAATGCTATAATTAACGTGTTTAATTTGTTAGTTTTATTGGAATTTGAGGTAATTAATAAGAATTAATTGATAATAAATATTTTTATAAAATACATTTTTAATCGCATTGTAATAATTCGCTTTAATTCGTGCAGAACATTTATTAATTAATTATTTTTGTGGATGAAAATTACAAGTAATTCTTGTTAAACTTTTATATTTTATTTAATTGATTACTATTATGGGGAAGTTTGATCTCATTCTAAAAGTTAATGCTATGTAAATTAGAGAAAAATAAAATGCAGAGTACATGGAATTAGAACTTTCATGAAAGTATAACTAAGTTTCTAAATTACTATTAAGGGCACGGTATTTAGTGAAACATTTATTTTGGAATTGTCGATTGTGCTTTTAAAAAATTAATATTAAATTGGAGGCAATAAGCAATAATTCTTGTTCTAGTTCCTCTTTATCGTTTTGTTTTTATTAATATTGGAGACTTAATTTCCAAGCGGAATCCGTTTGTTGTCATTTCTGCAATGTGGTTATGTATGGATTAAACTCAATGAGCCCACCAAAAACTGCTGATTATTATATAGAATATATAATAAGACAATAATACTAATAATAATTCCACAAAACTAAATTTTATTTTAAGTTTCAACAATTATGTTATTAAATCGACGTAAAGTACAATTGCTTGGCCATTACTTAGCGGCATAATTATACAGCGGTGCCTTTTTACAAACCACTGGTCTAGAGAAAGAAAAATTACACTAATAAAATGAAACTAATGAATGTAATTAATTAAACAATACTGAGTATTATTAATAATAATGCTTCGTGTGAGGTAGTATCAAGTAATTTAACAAATTCTTTTAAATATTGCATATTTACCATCATATAACGTTTTCTCTCTAAATAAATTTCTATCTGTACCAGTATTCATTTGATTACAAATGTACTTACTTTCAGTCAGTAACATACTACATAATACATACATAATAAATCAATGAATTAAATTATATTTAATATTTATCCTAAGCGTGGGTTCACCATAGTAATAATAATAAAATTTATTTCTTAAGATATATTTTCTATTTATTTAAATATAATAATAAAAAACTTCTCTGAGTAGGCTGATTAATTTTTTAATCAAACTCACGGCTAACGTGATTTTTTTAAAAATTTTACATTAAGAAAAAGTTTTATTTTTTCTTTTAACTTCAAATGTTTTCTAGAATTTAACATACTACGCACATTGCATATCTAAAATATATATTATATATACAAATAAAAAAAAAATAAAAAATGGTGGAGCTTTATCAAGCGTTCGTTATTTATTTGTTTTATTTTTTATTTATAAGTCATTGTTCTTGCACTTTTTTTTATTTTATTTTATTTTTAATTATATATTACTTTGGCAAAGTAGTAATTAACATTTATTTTTGATTATATGAATTGGTCAATGACCATTTGTTTAGTTTTCGTTTATTTATTTGGTGTGACATTATTCGTTTGTTTCTTGTTTTTTATGTGTGTTTTCGAGTGTTAATGGGAAAGTATTATTTGGTTGTTAATAATTCCATTCATAATAATTATTATTTTTGATAAATAATGTTTGTCTTTCAAGCTCTAATTGAGAATACATAAGGTAACTAATTACTTGGATTTTATATTACATCAAATTATTTAACTGAAAATGAAATAGCTATTGAAATAGGTTTTGTTATTATTCATATTTCTATACGTTAATCTGAATCAACAAGTTTTTTCTTTTTTAATGTTATTCTTGGACTCATAACCATAAAAAATGTTTTTTTTTCTATCTTATTTTAAATTATGGTTTCCAGTAAATGTTTTGTTTTCTTGTTTTTTTTTTAGAAGTGGCCTTTTACTTAAAATCATTTACCATCGCCATAATACTGGAACTCTCACTATCTCGCCTCATCGACATAACATAAATAAAGTAAATAATCTAATTAACTTTTGAAGCAACGATTTAAGTAACAAAAAAGAGATTTTATTGAAAATACAATAAATAAATGATGTATTAACGATAGTTTCTACATTTTTAATATATTTATAAGCTTAATTTATTATTGTAAGCTTATCCCCTTAAAAAAAATTATAATTTTATGCATCATTCATTTCTAAACTGTGTTGACATGCTAAGAAATAGTTTTGCGAACTAACTTCCTTTAAAATGTATATTTTGTTATCTAAAAAGTCATATAATGAAAAACTAATCACCATCTCAACACTAATTGAACATTTTAATGAGAAATGAGTAAATTACTCGATTAAGATATTATTTCACATATTTGTTAATATTTAATAAACAAACTATATCCGACTTAATCGTGAAAGTGTTATTTGCAAATTATTGTCTTAAAGGTCAGTTAATTATTTTAACAAACAAAAATTGTTTTTGCAACAAGTTATTGAAACAATTACCAAATATAAGCCACAATAATGCAGTTTAAAATAAACCAACTGTTTCAAAATGTACAGTTTTGTCTTTTAAACATTTTGCCATGAAACGTTAAAGACCTTAAACTAAACTCCATCAACCAACAATATTAATATGTCCACAAATCTTACAAAAAAAAAAAAATAATAATAAAATAAAATAAATTCAATAAAATGGAAAATTACGGTTTGTTTTTCTGTTATGAATTTTTGTTTGTATTAAACAGATGCTAAGTAAGTAAGTAAGTAAGTTAACTTAGTGACATTTTTGATAACCATAGTAAATAACAGTAATCAAACATATAAATAAAAAAATTATTTTAATATAAAATTGAATTAGGTTGACTTTTCGATTATGCTTACAAAAAAAAATTTTAAAAAAATTTCTTCTTCATGTCATTAAAGAAAGTTGGTCACATGCTTGTTAATACCGGGGCTTCAACATAACAGAATTTCATTTTATTCAAATTTTTATTATTATCTAGTTTTTCTTTTATTTTTGTATGCTAAGTCATTAATCATGTTTATTCCAAACATTTTTTGTTTTTTTGCGTTATTAAATAATATTTTATGTGCTATTATTAGTGCTTTTTTGGCTTAATTTATTCACAAACAGTTGACAAATGTTAATTATTATTTGTTCAATATATCCCGTTTAAAAAAATTGACTTCAACAGCATAAGAAGCTTTACTGCGAAGTTAACTGCTTACCAAAAATAAAAAAAAATAAAAACAATCGGTTAAGTCACACTGTATAGCGGTTTACCAGAAAAGCCTGCTTTTGTTTTGATATTTTAAAGCTGTAAAATCGAAACGATTAGCAAACTAACGATTTTCAAGTGAATTAAGGCGCGTTGATTTTTCAAACTTTGGCATTAACATTGGTTAATCGAAAAAATCACTTCCCGTGAAGATTTTCTTTATTTAGCATACCAATAATAAAATCCAGATTAAATGACAAACAAAAAAAAACCACATGTTTCTAAGCTAGTTTAAGCGGAGTTTTTAATTTCTATTTTAATGACTTAGTTTTTTTTTTGTTTAAATAAATAAATTTCTCTCATTGCATATCAAGATAAGAAAATTGTTTTTTAATTTTTAAAATACCGGGGATTTGGGTGACAAATTTTGTATGTCGGAAAAACATATTAATTCCGCCAAAATATTTAATTAGTTTTTTTTTTTTTTTATTTTGTTATTTGTTTTCAAAATAAAAATTGCTTAAAGAATTTAATTTTTCTTATCTCTTTATGTTTTCACAACAAATAAAATTCCGTTGATTTTTGGTTTTCTTTTTTAATTCAAAACTGTTTCACGATCCACGCACACACATCATATGGTTTATGAATTTATAATTTTTTATGTTTTATTAATTTTATATATTAAAAACGGTATTATGATGGTTTTTTATTCATTGCTTTAACTAAACGAATACTTTTTGGAATTTCTTTTTAAATTTGGTTGCATTTTTTATTATTATTGATTTTATTAATTTAAAAAATATTATTGAACAGTTAGTTTTGTGTTTAAAACAGTTTTGCGAAATTTGTGTTTTAAAAGTATTTAATTGAATGAATAAATGATAAAAATATATTTATTGTTTGGACAAACTGTAACACTGTGTAAAGCACAGTTGAGGATCACTTATGCCACAAACAAATTAATTTAAGGCGTTAAAACAATAAAATTTATTAAATGAAATCACGTAATACCAAACAATATATGTATGTACATAACACGTAGTGTAAATAACTCAGGTGATTTATGTTTATATTATTAAAAACTTTATATTCAAGTATCAGTGTCAAACATAAATTACGTTAATCTATTACTTTCGAAGGAAAAATAATTTAATTGGTAGACTGTATGCAGTTTTTTTTTTTTTTTTTTTTCGTAATTTAAGCGCAAAGTTATTGTTTTTCACTGCATCATCAAATAAAGTGCTTAACTGTTGCAATACCGTTAAAAACATATCAAATTTTAAACCATGTGTTAACGCTGTTAAATGCAACAAACTCCTAAGTAGAACTTCAGCTGTAAACCATGTGCAGAAACGTTAGTAACAAAATAATAATAATTCACGATCTACAAAAACCGTATTCATCTAGTTGAACAATTTATGAATAAAATTAAATCCGCAAATTTCTTTAACATTAAATGAATAAATATTCTACTTAAAGTCGCCAGAAATCAAAACTGATCCTACAAGTTTAAAGATTAATTTTAAAAACTTCTAGCTACAAGTGGAATTTAATCTGAAACTGGATGGTTTCAATATGTGACCTTCTCACATCGCCTACCACAGCACTATCCGCAAACTTCATCAATTTTAATTTTTCTACGTTGAGAAAGTTACTATAGCACTACTAGCTTTACTTATAAATCCATGCTACACACTAGTAGCAAACATGACTGGAGCTCGATGCTCTCAGTCTGAAAACATCTCACAATGCATAGCACTACATTAATGACCGCGTTAACTATATGGTGACATAACCCTGACCATCAACATAAATATTTTTATTTTCTTGTTCAGGAAATGAAAATTGCTATATCAGAAAAAAATTTAAAAAAAAAGAAAAGTAGAACAAAACTTACGACACCAAAATTTGATTAAATGGAGAAAATTAATTTAGACTTGATTTGCTTTAGCAATGAAAGTTTTTATTTTTCTCTTAATTTGTAATCAAGTTCAACTAGTTATTTATTTATTTATTAAATGCTTAGTTATTGTTGGTGTTAGATAATTTTTTTTTTTTTTTTTTTTTAATTTATGTGTATAATTAATTAATTAATTAATTTTATATTTTATTATAGAAAGTATCATGTGTCAAGTTCAATTTTATTTTATGTAATTGGATTAGTAACTTTAAGTCTTTTATAATATTTGCCATCTCTTCGATGTTGTAGAATTTTGGGTCCTATTTTTTTTTGGACTTATCTCGTGATTAACTTACTTTTCCTTTAGAAATTAAGTTTAACTTTGTTCAAACTTTGATTATTTACTGATAATTATTTTTTAATTCGATTTAAACAGAATTTGAACAATATAGTTGTTAGAACTCTAATTTAATGTTTAAATAATAAAAACTTAACGAGCTAAATTGATTCATTATAAAATAAATGTTGGATTAATGCGTTTTTAATGAGTAGTTTACCAAAATAACTTGTTTCTTTCCAAGGCGGACAAATAAAAAATTTTACAAATCAAAGGCAACTACGTTTTCTTTCCTTTTATTTTTTATTATAATTTAAACAGATTTTGTTTTTATTTTCTTAATTTGACATATATTTTTTTTTTTGTTTTTTGACATTCCTCAAATTACGTGTAGAATATTTAATAAAAATTGCATTTTAATGTTTGTCATTAAATAAGTTCAATAAATAGAATTCCAGTAATTTTTAATAATTTGTGTGTATTTCATTTAATATATTAAAAGATATTTTGGTCAAAAACTTTTGACAAGTTTTCATCACAATATCATCTCAAATATGACTTTGAGAATTAAAAATGTCATTCTCATTATAACCGCAATCATGTATTAAATTGCATAAAAACTATGATAATTTTACTAAAGTTTTCGTGTGAAAGTGTCAAAAATATTTGTTAAATCGTCTAGCATTGTTTAAAACTTAAATAAAATTTCATCATAAATAGTCATTAGTAGTTTTGCAACAATCTCATCTTAAACTATTTCAAGGATTATGTCGTATATTTTGGTTTTAAAAAAAGTGTGAATGAACATTATCAATGTATAAAATGTATGAAAAGAATAAATCAGGTCGTTGTTTGTGTTGTTAACTAAGTAATTAAACACATAAGAACGTGTAGGGTAAAATGTAGGGTTTTATTGATTTATTTTTACATACAATTTGGTGTTTATGACATTTGCTATTAATTTTTATATATTGAAAGCTTGACAAGAAGTTACTTTCAAGATAATTTCCCAAAAATAAAAATATATCGCTGAAATAAATTAATTGTTTATACATTTATAAATAAAAGTAACAGGAATTATGAGAATTTGGTGAAATATTTATTTGATGAAACACTTAAAACATGAAGTTACAAAATTTCTAAAGCAATGTCATTTAAACTAACGTTAATTCCCTTTTATCATACGAAAAAATAAAATATTAAACAATTAGTTATATGTATATAAAGACGACTGAAGTTATTAAAAAAATAAAATTAATAAAATTCACAAATTTTTTGTTAATAACCAAAATTACTAAAGCCAACGATGATTGTGTGAAAAAATAATGGAAAAATTAAGTTCATTGTGCTTGTGGTTTGTTTAAAAAAAAAACAGATTGTGCAATAATCCGCTTAAATGTGTTATGTAATATACAATTAAATGTTCAAATACATTGATCTTCGATGTACATAAATAGATTATTTTAATTTGCAAGAAGAGCAGGAGTGGCTGAAAATTAAACTTGAATTCTTTTTAATATTATCAGTTGTGCAACCTTGTTAGAGAAACTTAATTATATTTATTCAAGTATTTTAATTTCTTGATTCCTGAACATTTTAGAGCCTGAGGCAATACAACTGACACAACGCTGACAACGAAAATTACATGTTACCGGCAAATAATAATTTCATAATTTAAACCAAAAAATCGCCTACACAAGAATAATTAAAATGATGATAAAAAGATATAAAAAGTTTAATCTCAGCCTACATTAAACCAATAATGAAATTTTGTATCACCTTGTAATAATAATAATCAAATGAAGGTGAAATAATTTGATTAATTTACTTGGGTTTTTGTATAGAAATTAAATTAAACAAACGTGCTGTATATGAACTATTTTTTGTTTAATGGCAAGACACGCATGCATTTTTATTTTATTTTTATATACATAAATGACTTCTTACGGTATATAAGCGTAGCGTTTAATTATATTTTATCTGTGTTGATTTTTTTATACTTCGTTTTTCAATGTTGCACAATAACGGAATTATTGTGTTATTATTAAAAAAAAAATTTTTCTCTTTTTTTTTTATTTAATTTATGAATAAAAAAAAAACTTTTTCACGTCAGAAAAAAAAACATAACAAAACAAAACAAAAGAATAGAAAAATAACAAGAATTTTTTGTTTTTGTTTTTTTTTTTATTTTTAATAAATTATTTGAAATGAATTGCAAAGAAAAATTTTATGTGTTTCGATTAATAATATTTTTTTTTTTTTTTCGAAAATCGACTAACAAGCTGTTTTTGTTTTAAAAAGTAAAGAAGAAGAAGAAAATAAATTAAAATATCGAATCGTTACTAAAAAAGAAGAAAAAAAAAACAGTAACAAGAGCAGTAACTTAAGCATTTAATTAAGAAAGTAGATTAAATTTTATTTTCAAGTGAAATTGATTAAAAAAAAAATAATAATAATAATTTAAACTAGATCAAAACAAAGAAGAAATTTTTTTTTTTTTAAATAAATTATTTTGAAAAACTTTTTATTACAAAATGTTATCAGTAGTTAGTTATATTTGGAAAATATTCTTCCTGCACTAAAAACTAATACTTCTTATGTAGTTAAGAGTTTGAATTTTTGATATTGTCGCCGTTCTTGAAGCCAATTAACTTTGTAAAAAGTCTTATTTGTTAGTAGAAAATAGAATTTCTTTTGAGTTTTAATAAGTAGCTTAGACTTATCCGTCTATGTATGTGGAGTTAATGTGGTATCCTTTACTAATAAAAATCCGGAATATTGTTTATTTGAATAATTATGTGTAGGTGAATTAGAGACTCATTACTTTTGTTTCTCACTTTCATTAATTTGGTGGAAAAAAGCAGATCTTGTCACTTTCAATGCAGAGCATGCAAATTAAAAAAATAAACAAATTTATCAGAGCAGGTATATCTCTCTCTAGTCGGTCGGTGATTACATGTGGAAGATCGAATACATAAGGCATCTGGTGATTATTTAAATATGAATCAGATTCAAGGTTTTTTTTCGAAATCATTTTCATAACAAAGTCGCAATATCTAAAAAAAATTGCTTTAAAGTACCAAAGTTGACACATGATAAGTTTAAATGGAGCCACTGCATAACATTTGTGTTTAATTAAATTATAATTAATATAATATTACAAAGTAATGATCTTATATTAATAATCTTGAAAATTAAATAAACTCTTAAATAACAAGCTTAGCCGGTATTTCATAATTAAATGCTTATGATAATCATAATACCAAAGACGTTTCTTGTTAAATATTTTTATTACAACTGCTTGTTGCAAAAGAAAAAAAAAATCTAAAACATAGAACAAGTTAAGTTGCGTACGCACTTTGTAATATATGTATTTAATAAAGATTAAGATTTATTATGATTATAAATCTACTATACACAAACAATTCTAAACATCCTTGAGCAAAGCTAAACCTTGACCTTAAGACAATTATCTAAGTTAGTAGTTGGTATGCTATGTGGTAAGAGAATAAACAAGAAAATTATACAAAAAGAAATGAGAAAAAATCAGAAAATAAAACCTGAAATTTTATGTTTTTTTTATTTATTTTTATTTTTGATTTTATTTTTGCTTGAATAAAGCACGACAATGCAGCTAAACAAAAATTCTGCAATGTTAATGTTTCGCATCCCGGAGGCTTTTTTTTTTTTTTTGCTATTTTTTACCTTGCTTAGTTAAGAGTTAAGACGCATTTAGTTGCTTTTATCAACCGACAATTTTTTTTTTAATTTTTAGACGGAGATTAATGTGACGCTTTCTGTGTATTTATGTTTTAAACTTCCTTATCTAAGTTTGTAATAGTTTAAAAAATGAATAAGCTTAAAGCTGAGTTGTGCTTTTTTTTTGTTATAGTATTTATGTTAACACGTTCGAATCGTTTAATTGAAGTGAGCTTGTGAGGAGTGTTTTTAAGATGCCATACCATGAGGATGACATCAAGATAAAAAATAACAAATTTTACAGAGCAGCACCAAGTGAAACCAACCGCAGTATTATTTATTTTAATTTTATCTAAGAGTTTTCAAAATTAAAAATTTGGGTCACATTAATATTTGTAATAATTGAGTCACTGAATAGTTTTTTATTTAATTTTCAGAACAAAATTTATTCAAAACGATTCCTTATCTAAAAATCCAATTCTATTATAGCAAAATATGCTAAGCGAACTTAATTTGTTTCTGAATACTCATGTTTCTTTTATAAACTTCTCAAATTTGTTGTTTACACTTGTTTTGCCTGTATTTTCGTGGTGTTTGTCTTATGTATTCCGAATTTTCTTAAAATAAACATCCCATGGTTATACCGTGATTTCATTATAAAAACGTTTGATGTTAATTAAGTACTTTAAGTGTTACTATGCCAATTAATATAATTTAATGAGAAAAGTTAAGTCTGGTAATGACAATGATCTAAGTTTTATAATTTCTATAATTTATAAACAAGTCTTAGCCAAAGTATCTAATTTATATAATAAAAATAATTTGTTATTTCCTGTTTAAAAATTTCGCTTGATTTTTTTGTAAAAATGCACATGGGAAAATTATAAATTAATTTCATTTAATTACGTTTACTGTTTTATTTGTGATCGAATTATAATACGTATTAGCGTATTATCTATGTGATATCCTACTAATCGGTCAATCAAAGCCTTTATCAATACAGTCACAAAACAATTTTTTTTTTATTAATTAATTTATATAAAACTTTTGTGTAATTAAACATAACGGGTCGAAGAAAAATTTTTTTATTTATTTTTAATGATAAAATTGGTTTTATTTCGTTTTTTAAATTTAATATATTTATTTATTTATTTCATTTTATATTTTTTTGTTTTTTAGTTTTAATTAATTCGTATAGAAAAGATTTAATTTAATTTATTTTCTTTATTATTATTTTTTTTTTTTTCTACTTCTATTTCCCGTTACGTTAGTGTGATCGTTTTTTATTTCTTCTCTTTATCGGTTTTCTTATGTTTTTATTATTTTATTTTTTGTTTTTTTTTCATTTCTTCGTCTTCTATCTTTCTCTGGCTTAAAGTAACCTAATAACTGTTTTAAGCAAATATTTAATAAAAAAAAAAATAAATTTTAGATACTTGCCTCTAACCCATATTTTTACTATTAAATATTAATAAAATAATTAATAGAAATATAAATGGTTTAGGTTAGGCTAAGTAAAGTTATTTTAAAGAAAGTTAAAATTTTTTTTTTATTTTTTATGGTAATTAATTTTTTTTTTTTTTCGCTAATAAATGATGTCAAGAGTTTTTTTTTTTTTTTTTTTTTTAATTTTGGATTTTTAATAAATAAATTAATTTTTGTGTGAAAATATTTCAGTTATTGATTTTAATTAGTTAGTAGAGGTTTTAATACATAATTTTTTAGGGATAATTTCATCCAGGTAGTTATTGTTAATGCATCGTAATTAATCGAAACTGCTTAAAACCGTTAATCTCTTTAACAATTTGAAAATTTGATGAAAAAAATCAGGACAAGTGATTCGTTGGAATATGACCACACGAAACAAGAATCATAACAATGTTATTGGCGCCCTAGACAAATACTGATTCGTATCGCACAATGAACAAAGTGCTTAATTTAGAAAACGGTGTTTTGTAGCTTGAACCGTTTTTTAAATTTGTCAAAGTGTTCTAGATACAAAAAATACAAAAAAATTCTATTCCAGGTAATAATTATGCAAGGATCACTCATTCGTTCACTGGAATTATTTTACGGAATTTAATGGAGATTCTATGTAAAAGCAGAATCCACTAAAAAATAATTTTATATTAATTTTATATTGATTATATTCGAGAAGTTGTTTTGTGATGCTGATTTTTGTACATGCTTTAAACCTTTGAGAGCATAATGAAGCTTTTTAAAGCTATATAAAGCATACTGCATTTCAATCCTTCATTAATAAATTTTAGATAAATTACAAAAAAGGACAAAGATTCATCCCGAAACCTTTTAGTTAAGAACTAGAGCCTGAAAGTTGTATGATCAACTCCTTCTAAAATCACCACAACAGAAATACTTCTACTAATTACCATTTGTGAATACTTAATTTTATTGGTCAATTCTTACATATGGATGGAGGTCAAATTCGTGTTTTACTATTACGATTTCACTTCCCTGACAAATTTTTATTTTCATCTATTTATAAATACAAAAAAAAAACACTTTTTACTCGTTCATTCACAGATTTCATTTTTCTACACCAACCATATCGCCGTTTATAATCGAATTACAAATTTTCATATTTAAACTTGCTAAAACGTGACAATAATATATTTATCAATATTTATTTGTAATCACTTAACTAAATGATAATAATAATTTTTAACACTTTCTATTCCATAATTATTTAAAAACTATAAAATAAAACTATTTATGCATTTTTTTTTTACTTATATTCGAGTTGAACAATTGATTTAATTAATTAATAACGTATGATATACAGAAAAAAATTCAAAATTAATTATTTTCTTTAATAAATTACATTTTGTTCTGTACCCCATTTGTTTTTAAATTAAAAACTATTTATTTCACCTTATCAAGATCAAGTTTCATTTTTATTATCGTGGCATGGCATAGATTTTGGTTAAATTATTTCATGCATATGCATTTGTTACTCTACAACACTACACGGTTGTTTTCGATTTAAATATTTAAATCATGTTAAAAAGTTTATGCTTTATGTATGAACAAGAAAAATGAAAAATGTTTTATCTGTTTGATACACATTGCAGATGGAATTATCATGTTTAGTTAATCTATCAACGCCAATGCTGCAATGAAAGTAGATTTTCTATTTTAATTACTGTTTGTGGCGAGTTTTATAAACATTTATAGCACATTTCCTCTGATATTTCGTTTAGCTGTATAATTTTTAAAGAAAAAATAAAATTTAAGCCACTTCTTGATATGGAACAAACTTAAAGTCACTGATAGTTGCATCTTAATAACCAAATATGTGATAAATGACTTAGAATGACGCATCCGTCAAGAAACCACCGAATGAAGAGTTTTAAAATCAATTTTTCTCCATTGATTGGCTTAAGCCGGTTAATAACTATTTTCATTTTTTTAAGAAATTGGAAATTGTGGATTTTGTCAACAATTTATGAATTCGTGAAAACAGAGCATATAACACATTTAATAAACCTCAAACTTTAGTTTCCCAAAAAAAAAAGAAAAAAAAAATTGGAATCTGTAGTCGATAAGAATCTTTATTACGTTTTGGATGAGAATACCGTTTAAAAGAAATCTTTCTGCAGTATTTTGTTTTTTTTTTAATCACACTTTGTACTTGTCTGTGATTAAACAGGAGTCTAGCAAGGGATTCTTTTTGGGAATCGTAGTACTTCAAAGGCCTTCTAAGCAATCATTCCCAAATATAAAGCTTTCACTGTTATTTCCATAATCTTAGTCAACAACTAGTTTTAGAATAACTAATTAATTTTTGTTTTTGTAATAAAAATGCGTGGTAAAAGTGTTTATAAACTCACTACTGTTTCAACTGGTTATCAGTTTATATTGGAACTTGCGCAAAATGTGGGTGCCACCAGCATTATATAAACTTTTTTTATAATTCATATTCTGTTTTTAATAGCAAGTGAATTTGCAACAACTTCATTGCTTTTAATTTTCAAAATAACCTACTAACCGTTAAATAAGCAGACGCCATTTTTAATTTAACACACAGTGGATTCGAACTCTAGTTGAAAGAAAAATCTCAAATCTTTTGTTGAATTGCGAAATTCAATAAAAATTACCGAAATTTTTGTATTGGAATTTTGTACAGAAAGAATATTTTTGCTTTTTTATGATATTTTGCTGTGTTTATATTGTAAAACCACGTTCAAGAAATGAAAATAAACAGGTTAGACAAGATTTAACATATTTATAAATAAATTAATTTTTAATTTAAATAACTAAAAATGTCGCTAAAATTAAAGGCAAACAAACAGAAATAAAAAAAAGCTGGCGGTTTATTCTTTTTAGAACAGAATTGTAAATAAAATCATAATGTAACCATGTAATTGGCATTTAATTAAATTTTCTGTTATCAATAACATGTGTTTTAATATTTAATTATTACTTAATTAAGATAAAACCAAAGGAATTTTAAACTGGAAGTGTAAAAAAAAAAAAAAAATTAATCAACATATGTTTATATTTTTGTAGTTAAAATTAATTTTTCACAGTTTTTAACCGGTTTTCATCAACTGTATGGAATTTTAATTAATTTCGTAAATAGTACAAACGTCAGTTTAGTCTAATAAAATATTAACACAAATAAGTAATTAGCGTTAAGTCACACAAAAGTCCACTTTGTTTAATGACCGATTCTATTTACAATAATTCATTAAATTAATTTAATGGAATGTCGTGTGGTTTTTACTTTTCGTTATCATTTTTCGTTGATTTATTTTTAGTCATATTTTGACGGATTCTTTGTTTTTAATTGTTTTTGAAAAAAAAAATGAATTTGATTTTCGTTTGTTTTTGTTGTTCCTTACCTTCTATTGTTTTTTTTTTCTTCGCATTAAGAATGAAAGTTTTTTTTTTTGTTTTTTTTTTTCAGTTTTATTGACAAGAAGACAATCAGACTGTGAATTTGTCACATACAAGGTCTGTGTAATAACCATTGAGAAAGAAAGAAAATTATTTATTACGGAATAGAAAAAATATAAAATTGTCTTTTCTATATTAATGCGTAATAATTATTTTATTTCTAAATAACTTAAAAAAAATATTAATTACTTTCAATTATATTTAAAAAAAAAAATTAAAACAACCAGCACAGACCTTTTCTGATATTATTTAATTTAATTTAAAAATGAATATACAAAAAAAAATCTCCACCTACGTTCTATGAATTTAAATTGAAAAATTTAAGGCATAAGAACATGCGCATTATAAATGGTAGAAGTATTGAAATGTTTTACTGCAACAAAAAAGTATGTGGGCCTGATAATAAAATTTATAAATTTGGCAACGAACGAATAAATCAAGTAAAAACAAAATAATAAATAAAATAAGACTTGAGCTTTTTTTTTTTTGTAATGGAGTTTATTGCCCGATGTTTTCTTTTTTTTACTTATTGCAGGGCGTTACAGACGAAATTACTTAAAATGTTTCGTTTAGAAGATTATTTTTGTCATGAATTACAGATTTGAACTTTGAATTATTTTCTGTTGTAGTGAAAGTTCTAAAATGAAAATCACCAATAATTCTGTATTGGCTGCAAAATTAAAATAATTTTCGCATAACGTCATCGATTTAATTTGATTTTGTTTCAAAGTTTGCCTTAACTTTAATTGGATAAATTTATTTATGAAAAAAAGCTCAACATTTACAAAATTCATTATTTAAATTAGATAATTTAGTGTTTTTTGTTTTTTTTGTTTCATTAATTATAAATTTTAAAACAATTTTGTACCTGCTGAGCGTTATTTTTAGATTTATTCAATTGATTAACGCAGCTTAAATAGAAAAAAAAATTAAATATTTTGTCAATATTGACTATGTTTGACGAGAAAACATGCTTAATGCTTATTTAATTTTATTACATCACTATTTGTGAATTTCATGGTTTATTTATTTAGTTAATTCGGAATAAAGTTCAGATGGAGATTCAAATTAATCCACCTTTGCAATAAAATTTTTATATCGATATGATTTAATGAGATTTACGAAGATCATTCATTAGTAATAACGGTAAGAAATATTGTATATGAAATTTGAAAGCAAAATCTTTTCAGTTGTTAACACAGTGCACTGTTCTCTTAACAATATTTCGATTACTTAAAATGAATTAATTGGAGAATTAGCCAATCCTTAAATATTTAAAAAAAATAAAAATTTTATTAACCACCCATAACGCAGTAAGAATTAAATCAATTTGATTAATAAGCGTAAAGTTAAAATAAACTGGGATTTTCCCATAGTTTTTAATAATGTTTCTGATTCCAGGTGTAACAACCTATCGCTGGGTTAAATATACGGGAAATTAACACTGAATTTGATTTTTATTAATAAAAACTGAGTTTCAGATAATTTTGCTCATTACGATAGGTTTTAATATCGCCAATGTAACATTTTTAATTGCTTTAAACAAAATTTAAGTAGAAATTGTAGCTTTAATGACATTTAATTAAATGAACTTTTTAAATTTATGTTGACATGGGCAAAAATGCCACCATATTCAATCAATAAGATGTTTGTTTCGGAATAAAGTTGCAAAATCGTCTCATTAAAGCAAATTAATGTCCAATCCAATACAGCCCTACTAAATGTAACTTAAGTGATATTTCGCTAAAATTTATTGAAAGTTATCGTTGGAATTTATAGCCTAAGTCTCTTGTTTTGAATAGCAATTTCTAATAATTTCGTAACAAGTAAATTTTAAAATTAACAAAAATAAAGGAATAGAAAGGTAAAAGAAAATTTATATAACCACTTAAGCACAGAAACAAACGACAAATAAAACTATTTGTCATTTTTAATCGATTAAAATTTATTTGAATCCACAAAGCTATGATTAATACTATAGCAATGCGATGCATAACCACCTGAGGTAACCACATAAAACGTTTAATGACACAAATACTGCGAATTTAACGATAAATTAAATCACATAAAACTTTGTTGTTTTATTTTTTTTTTAATCAAAAGTCAATTAATCGTATGTTTTTGCTAATATCATACTCGATTTCAATAAGAATAAAATAAAATTTAATTCATTTTTCTATAATAAATAATGATTTATGGGTGGCAAAATGTTCTTTATAAATATTTAGTATGCCATATAGCATTAATTTTATTTATTTATTTTTTTAAAACGACTTAAATATTGAAAAACAAAAGAAAAACAACGAATAATAAAAGAAAGTAATATAAAAAACGCGCAATTATTCAAAAAAAAAAATAAAATGTATAGTATATACCAAATAAGCATGCTGGCTATTAGAAAAAACGTCTAAACAATTTCTAAAATATTATATTATTATTTGTGAAGTAATTTAATTTTATAAATTATTAATATCCTAAGTAAGAAAGAAAAAAAATTAAATTAAAACATAATAATAGCCACAGAAACACACACATACACAAGAAAAATAGAAATGATGAAGTTAAAGAGAAAATTAACATTAAGAACGTAAGAAGGAACAAAATTAAAAATAAAATTAATAAGACATATAGATAAATGGTTGGTACAATGAACTGTAAGAGATAATTCTTTACTTATTTTCTCTATATTTGATTTTTTTTTTTTTTTTTCATTTACCATTTTTCGCCTTCTTATTCTTCTCTTTCATTACTCGATTTGGTACATAAACGTGAAATTATTGTAGATTACAACACATTTGTTTGTTATTTTTTTTTTTTTTTTAAAGGAAAAATAAAAAAACACAGAAAAATTGTACAGTGGATGCGGAATTTTATAAACTGGTGAATTGGTTTTTTTTTTTTTTTTTTTACTTGTAAATTCAGTAAACGAAACTTCCGAAAATTAATTCTTTAGCGAGAAATCTTTAAAAACTTTTTTTCTTTTCTTTTTATTATTATGCGTGATGCTTTTAATTGGTCAGAATTGGATGATCTGGTTACTTAAGATTTTGAGAAGTACTTAAGAAATTTTAGTTCTGTTTAGGTGCCTTTATTAAGGGTTTAATTTCTTTTTTTTGCTTTAAAATGTTACTAAAGAGCTAGACGAATAAAATTGTATATTTTCTCGTTTTTATTAAAAATTTGCTTTGCATTTTTTCATAAATCAGGAAATATTTCAGCTATCCATTTCTGCTTTCATTAGCTTTTTAAATTAAACTAAATGTAGAAGAATGTTCTGTCATTCATAAAAATGCGATAAGCTTATTTGACAGGGTGTCCAATATAATACGCAGGAGCTTTTATAACTGGTCACGATAATTTATGGTTTAAACTTTAATGGCAAAATACTATAAATGTGTTTTAAAAATCACTAATGGATAACTATATGAAAACTTAGGAAGTACCTCTGATTGCCTTATTAAAATTTCTCCTAAATATAACGCGGAAACTTTATATTCAACAAAACATTGGATTAAAATACGTCGAATACTAGATACACCAATTACTCTCTTACTTCGCAAACACTTTAAATCGATTATAATAATTAATTTAATTATATTTCTAATTTAAATTGCACTATACACAAATAATTAATATTTTAAATGGCTATTAAGTGGTTATTTCGAAAGAGAATATTGATAATTATTTTTTTTTTTAAATGTAATTATTGAATAACCTTTTAGAAATCGTTGGCATTCGGTATTAATTTATTTTTTGATTTTATATTAACACGATCGTACTGTTGATTTAATAATTTAACCATCTGTTTCTCTAATGTTTTTTTTTTATTATTATTATTGTTTCATTAATTATTTTATTAAATTTCTTATTACCAACGAAAAAGATCTCTTTTTTTTATGTTTATGATTCTAATAATAAGATTTTTTTTTTTTTTTTTGTTATTTCATATATAATTATCGGGCAATAGCAGCGATTTTTAAGATTTTTTAAAGTGTGGTAATAAAATTCGTGCAACAAGTGTGTGTTTTTTTTTTTTTTTTTTTTTTGTTTTATTTCACGAATTTTATTAGATTGCCTTTATTAAAAAAAAATAAATATATATAGGATTAACAGACTTGAATGAAATGAAGACAAGAAACCTGTTTTTTTATTATTCGTTTTGCAATAATAAATCGTTTATAGGACGTTCCTTTTCGCGATTTTAATTAATTTTTTGCAACTTTATAACTTAATTAATTAATTAATTTTTTTTTTATATCAACTCACCAAAAAATTAATCATATCCAATTTTATTCGTGTTAATATAAATCTTTTTACTTGAATTTAATTTTATTTTTCTTCGTTTAATCCAATATAAAATAAAATTCACTCACAGACACAAAAAAAACTCAACACTAATTAATTAAAACAAAATTTTTTATTTATTAAAATTATCCACAGGTAATAAAGCACACGCGCACCTCTTAACATCACATAAATCACAGTTTTTGTATAAAAAAATTATTTATTTTTCTTAATTAACAAATAAAAAAAAAAAATCTTCAACCAAACCAAAAAATTAATAAAATCAAATTTAATTTAAAAAAGAAACAACGAGAAAAAAAATTTATAAAACCAAAGTAAACGGAACGAAAGACACCGAGAGACTGAAGCGAGAAACCCTACTTTCATTTTAACAGCAGAAATTTGTGTTTTTGTTTTGTTTTTCATAAGTAAGAAATAAAAATTTTTTATAGAAGAATAATACACACACACACAAAACTACTGTGTGGAGAAGAATAATTTTTACCACAATCAAATCGAGCTTTTAAGCTAAACGTAATAAACTTATAAGCGGTACGGTTATTCGTGAATGTGTGCGTGAGGAGACTTATTTTTAAATTTACCGATTTCATTATTTTATGTCAAAATATAGTTAAAAGCCACGATTAATCATATGGAATAAAAATGTATTTGTAGTACTTTGGGACCTGGCGACCTTTACTCACATGTGCAGAATGTGCAACCTATCCGATCCAGCAAAAAGTCAATCAAAACAATTTTTGCAAAAAATGTTAAACCGGCGGAGAAACAAATAAACAATAAATAATCTTCATAAGTGAAATTCAACTTAACTTTAATCTACTAAGTTAAGTTACTTTACTTAAACTAAAACACAAATACATCGATTATTAATTTTTTTTTTTTCTTTTTCTTTCTATTTCTTACAGTTCATAATGAACACGAATCGGTGAATTTAAGTCGAACAAATCGTGTTGATTTGTTGGCATTTTATTCAGTATGAAGAATAAATAAATAAAACATAAAGCAAAAAAAAAAATGTAAAAAATGAAAAAAACTTACTGCTACAAATTACTTTATTTCAATTCTTTCTTTCATTTATTTTATTAATTCGCTGCTCTCACTGCTACGATTGCAAACGCTCTCTCTCTCTCTAAATACTCAACTCTTTTACGTGGTTTTTGTTATTCACTACCTCGAAGCAAGCAGCAGTCCACCTTAAATAAATAAATAAAAAAAAAAAAGAAAACAAAAATTTTTGTTTGCTGATTTCGTCATCGCGACTTATCACGGCTTGGATTTATTTTCATTTTGTTTGTATCATTTAATTTACTTCATTCGCAATGTGAAATTTTCTTTTATTTACGTTACATACAGGTGAAAAATGGAATTTCTTATTTGTTTAATCGTATACAAAACAAACAAAGAAAAAAGCAATTAAACCACACAAAATACCAAAAAATAAAAATTGATTTGAATACTAATTTACTTCTATAATTCTTTCTTTTTTTATTATTGTTTTGTTGATTTAATGTGTGAGACAAGTGTGTGTTGGACAATTATACCGCGTACACCGATTAGTTGTGGTAAAACAAAAACAAAAAATTTCCACAATAAACAGTTTTATCAACGTTTTTTATTACTTTGCTGATGGAAGTCGTGATTAAGATTTTCATTTTCATAGGATTTTTGTATCAACTTTTAATTTTGTTTTTTCTCTTCTCATGCATCTGATTGACATAATTTTTGTTTGTTTATTTCATGGAAGAAACACCGGCAATTCAATTTATTTTAACGGCAGCACAATCATACGGAAAGGATGCTGTTTGATTATTTTGTAAATTGTGGAGGTATTTGTGCCGATAATATTCGGTATTTCACAATAGTTACAACCAAGAACAGATGTATTATGAAAATACTATCACGTATGCTACACAAAAACCAATATAATATGGATTTACTGCCAAAAGCTTCGCGGAGATAACGGACGATCTAGTTCTTTCAACTTTTTTCTAAACTTATTATTCTGCCACTATGATCATGATTCGAAGTGGTTAAAAGACAATGCAATGGCCTCAAATGCAAAAGCCATAAAGGATTCGATTCCATATTATAGAGTTTTCACAATTGATTTACCAAAGTTGTAAGAAATCAATTTTGAAGAAAAGAAAAGCCGGAAAGTACGTGAATCAATTTTAATTTATTTTAAGTGGATAAATTTCTTATTTAAAGTGGCTATATCAGCACTTGGCTTATTTAAGAATCTAAGCTGGATTAACAGTTTGAAGTTTAATCTGAAAAATTTCTAACAGCAGACCTAGTTTTCGTTCCTAGTTTTTATTATGTGACTTTTACTGTAAAATAATTCCAGACACCCAAAGGAAACTGATATGAAACTGAATTTTTTTAACCGTTTTGAATAACTTCCTTTGAATAACAATTAAGATCAATGTTTTAGTTTTATGGCAATATTGAAATATTTATAGCAAAATTTACCGTTAAACAGCTCACATGATCCGATAAATCGACCTCAATATATTTTTGTTTTTCTTTTCTTGGTAAATAAAATCCTCGTACCACCAGTCAGTAAACTGTCAATAAAATAAAAATAAATTTAATTTAATTAAAATCGATTTATTGACTGTTTTTTTCTTATTATTAATAAATAAATAAATGAGAAATTATTATTATAACTAACTAACCTAAATTTGTTTATTTATTAAAATAAATGTTTCCAATAAATTTCTGGCTAAAGTAGTATAATTAAAAAAAAAAAAAAAAAGAAAAAAATACACAAAACCGAAAAAAGGCCTAATTTGAATATTAAAAGAAATAAATTAAAAAACAAAAATTGTTTACTCAGCTTTTTTACGGTTTTGTTCATTTCCAAACATATAAAACAACACACGCACACACATAGGAAATTCAAATTAAATTAAATTAATGCCTAGTTCCGTTTGATTAACGAAATAAAAAAAAAATGATTTTGTTTGGGCAAATCTTTAGATAAAAAAAGCGCAGGTAAAAATTAGTGAATACACTAAAAAAAAAAAAAACAATTGATTTGATCCATTAAACACGTTAAAAAACATTCGAATTAATTTAAAAAAAAAAAAACAAAAACAAGAAAAATCTACCTGTGCTACAACCGAATTTTGGCCGGAATTGATTTAATTTATTTTACTGCTTTTGCTATTTTTTTTTGTTTTACTGCAAATAAATAATTATTATTAATTTTTTTTTTGTTAATTAAATTAATAATTTATTTTATTTAATTTATTTTTTTTTTTTTTTGCGTGTAATAAAAATTCACTTGTTCAGTATTTTTAATTTTCGGTTTACAAATGTTTTAATTTTTCATTATTAATGAAGTGTGTGTGGCGCATCAGGTATGACTTGATGGCCCAGAAACCAACATATTTTTGTCCATTATCATCAAGCACCAACAACAACAACAGCAACAGTAATAGCAGCAACAGAACCGACAAACAAAACAAAAACAACGATAAATACGTTACTAAAAGAAAAACACAAATCAACCACAATACCAACACCACATAACATTTATGCTTAAAGAATTTTAATTTATTAAATTATTTTCTATTATTTTTCTATTACGATTAGTTATTTTTATATTTTGTTTAAAGAGATTAATGAGAAATTTTTTTTTATTAATTTTATAAACAGAAAATAAACAAAAATATTAAAAGTAATAAAATTTTTTATTTTAATAACTCCGAAAAAAAAACTATATTTTTTCATAAATATCGGAGTTGTGTATATGGCAGCACCTTTGAAGGCAGTTTCATTGTGAAACTTTTTTTTTTTTTTTTTTTGTATAAATTTTTAGTTATTTAAAATTAATTTTACTATTTATTATAAATTAATTTTTAAATTGGTTAATTACTAATGTTAGATTATAATTTAACTTTTTTATTATTTAATATTATTGATACAAAATTAGTTTATTTGAACTATATATAAATGACAGTTGTTTATTTTTTAATAATTTATGTTTCTAGTGTAATAAAAATAACAAATCACTTTATGTTCTAAGCTGATTAAGGTTAATTATATTAATCACAATCTTGCATGTAACAAGGATCTTTTAGCGGAGCATAACTGTAAGAAACTTTAATTGAACGAAATCAAAAAAAAAATTAATTCTGTTTATGCAGCCAAATAGCACGTTAATAATCAATGACGTAAAGTGAGGTAGCCGTTTATTATCTTTTACTAAGCTACTTAAAAAAATTAATATAAACAATCAAAACGCAATAGTTATTAGGTAGAAGCCAGGTTTATATTTAATTCCCAATTGAGCACACATGGGTTTAGTTAAACAACAAAACAAAACAAAACAGTTCGCAATCAAATCAATAACAGCTAAAAATGTTCAACTAATTTGATGACCATAATGAACGTGTAGAGTTATCTAGCTGTTTTGTTTATTAATTTTTCTTTTATTAAACACTATATACACATATGTGCGTTTGTTGTATTATGCTGGAATGTGACCTTCACATTCCTTTATAATTTATTTTTTTTTTTTTTTATTAATTTAGATAAAAAATTATGCATTCTGCTCTAAACATATAGATAGATAGATAGATATTTACTTTTAATAATTTTTTTTTTAATTTACTACGCACAACAAATAGATACAAACAGTAGAATAAACGACAACCACAACAACGGCAAACATAATAAAATTAATATTTAAATAAATGAATAAATAAAATTCTGACTTGACTTAACTTAAGTCAATCAATTAAAAAAATATAATTATAAAAACAAATAATATCAAAGTGAGATAATATCAGAAAAATTATGTCAAATAAATAAAAAGATTTGATTGTGATGAATGAAAAGAAAAAAACTGCAAGAGACTTAATTTTGTTTAAGGTCGCCTCTTGGTGTTGTTTTTTTTTTTTTTTTTTTTATATAATTAATAAGATAAATTAATTTAAATTTATATAAACTTATTCCAAGAGATGAGAACATATAATTAAATTAGAACAAAGAAATAATTATCTGAAAGGGGTTATAAATTGTTTGTTTTGTTTTGTTTTTTTTTTTTGTATAAGTAAGCCATTTATTAAGCCACAAGTAGATAAATTATCCAATATTCTAAAATAAGAAGAAGAAGAAGAAAAAGAAGAAAAAGTAAAGTAAAGAAAACATTTGATAAATCAGCTTAAATGTTTAAAGATAAAATTCATCAGAAACAAATTACAACTGCGCATGTTTTTTTCTTTTTTTTTTCTTTAATCGCGATTTTTATTTTTTCTGTGCATTCTAATCTTTGTTGTAACATCAAGCGGAATATGCATAGTGACACAATAAAAATGGACAATCAGATGGATTTATTAAATATAAAATTAGAGCAAAAATCAAATGAATTCATGTCATTAAGGTTTTCAAGGAAATTAATTTAAATGAGGGTGCAACGTAGTAGGTTTTGCTTTATGTCATTTTTCTACAGATTTCTCGATTTAAATGAATGAATTTCACTCTTTAATATTTAATTGAATTAAAATGATTATTTCAATAACCCGTAGGATCATTTAATGTTTGATTCGTAACGTTTGATTGTGACAATTTGGTGCGGGCCTGACTAAATTTATTGAATTAATTCAATTTTTATCCTTGATCAATTAATTATCGTTAAACTGTTTATAGATTTTCTGGTATAAGCGGGCTTAACAATTTTATGACACATTTTAATTGTTGAAAATTACAATAAAAAATCTATTTTTTTCTGAAAGGTTTTTATTGAAAGTAATTATCTAAGTCACTTATATTCAAATTGTTGATGTAGGACAAAAATAAAGACGCGACAACATGATAAGAAATATTAATTAGAAATGATTGTTTGAAGGACAATCGAAGCGTTTCTTTAATTTAGCAAAATTTATGCTTCAAGATCATTCTTTGTTACACACATATGTATATGCATTTATCGTGGTCTGTAAGTTATAAGCAAAAAGACTAATTCATTTTGAGAACCAATACTTTCTTTACAGAGAAAAGAATAATCAGCACTTGCTACATGATGGCATTGTTTCAGAGAAAGTATCACGTTATTCACGTTATAGGGTACAATAATTATAGGTTCCAGATTAGCAAGCAATTAAAAAGTCCAAATATTCCTAAAATTCAATGCCCAACTGTCTACCAACTGGTAGCTAACCGTTTTTATGAACATAACCTCTATCTAATATCACTTAGAACGTAAATGAAATTAACAAATACACGCAAAATCCCCTCAAAAATGTATTAATATACAAATAGAAACTTTAAAGATACAACATTTCTTAATTTATCCCTACTTAAACAAATAGAAACTTTAAAGATACAACATTTCTTAATTTATCCCTACTTAAACCATTAACCATAATATTTATTATCGTATTTTTAGTACGGCGTTTTGGAGTACGCGGGCTGGACACATCTGATTTTAACGATAAGGATATAAATACGGAGCAGACAAAACTCCGAATTGTAACTTAAACAAAAAATACATAAGTCTATCGTACATGATACACAAATACAGCAATTAAACAACTAATTAAAACCGCTTAAGTAAAGATTAAAGAATAAAACAAAAACCGAGTGTAAAGTAATTAATAAAAAAAAAAAAGTCTAAAGTTACACCACATTTAAAGTGAGTTTAAGTTGCAACAAAGGCTCAATTAAATCATCTATAGTAGAGTAAGCATTAATTATCTGCTGTTAAGCCATTTGCTATCCATAAACTAACTAGTTACAGATGTAAAGAAGAGCATAGAAAAAAAATCGTTGCATAAATGGCCTTTATATAAATACACTTGAACGCAAAGTTCAAATGTTTGGTGTCACATTCTTCGTTTTTATTATTTATTTTATCACTCATTCAATGTTTTAATTATATTTTTTTTTTTTATTCTTAAATACTTCTTCTTCTTCTTCTTCTTCTTCTTGATCATTTTATTGTCATTAATTAAAGTCCCATTCAAACAATTAAAAATTTACAAATAAACAGAAGGAGAAAATTATTCTCATTTAATTTATTTTCATTTTATATTTAAGATACAAAACGTATAAATGTCTATTTAATTATTTATTATTTTTGTTTTTTTTTTTGTATTTAATTTTAATTTTCTTGTTTACATTAAGAAAAAGTAAAAAAAAAAACAAAGAATTTTTCCAACATCGAAATTTGTTTATAGTTTTGTTGAAAATTTTAAACATTATTGGGGTACATCCGATATTGTAATTATTTATTTATTTATTTATTTATTTATTTTTAATAAATATTTATTTAAATTTAAGAAAGAAAAAAAAGAAAAAAACAAAAAACAGTTTTTCATCTGGATTTATATTGATTTTCTGTGTTTTTCTGTAAAAAATAAATTTTTTGAGAGATTTTTTTTCTTCTTCTTCTCTTTTTTTTTTCTGTGACATCAAGTGCAGACATTTTTTTTTTCTTTTTTTTTTTTTTAATCAAAATTGAAAATGGTTAATAATCTTATTTGTATCTACTTTACCTGTTAAAAACGTGAGCACCAGAAATATAAGTAAATCCTACATGAAATTGGCCTATTTACGTTTGTATAAAATAAGGATATAAGAAGAAAACAAGATAATAAAAATGCAATGTGACTGTGAAGGAGGCTGAAGAGTTAAACCAACCGTAGAGTTTATTTTCGTTTTCTTTTCTATTCATAAACTGTCTGAAAAATACAAACACAAACCTTTTTTACTTATTGGATTAACATAATGTTAAAGATTTACCAAAAAAAAAATAAAAATAAATAAATGAATAAAGATTTTCTTCATCTCAAGAAATCAATAATAGATGATTGAAATATTAGAAAAAATCTGATTACTACTCCATACATATTATCTTGCCATGGTTACATGACTCTTTAATTCCTTTAAAAAAATCCTAGTGCAATGTACAGCACAACAGCGCAACATCGCAGATTTTTTATATTTTATTATTATTATTATTATTATTATTATATTTCCATCATGCATATATACACGAATTTTTTAATAAAGAGAGCAGAGAATATTCATCACATTTTTTGTTAAGTAAAATTATGAGATTTCTAAATATGTGTAATTGTGTGATATAAAATGCATTATAGAAAATGCATAAAAAAAAAAACATTCTTTTAAAATAAAGTTGGGCGCAAACGCAATACATATGCGTTATACAAATCATTTTAAAACTGAAAATTGTGTATTGACTGCGTTGTATTCATTTTTTTTAATGGCGTAGTAATATAATTTAACACACAATACAGGACCGCACCCTCGTTGCTAAGCAACATTGCATTACTATACTATATCATTTTACACTATCCCTTATGTTAAAGTACTGTTAATTTAATAAAAAAATATTTATTTTTTAATAAAAAAAAATAAATATTCTTTTATTGTTAAATAATTTATTTAATTAATAAAATAAAAAAATATTTTATTTAATAAAAAATATAATAAGTAAAAAGTAACCCTCTAGAATGAGACAGTTCAAATTATCATTAAGTTTTAAAAAGATTTCTTGAAGAGCATATCAACGTCACAAAAAAAAACTTTAATTTTTACATTCCAAATACCCTCTCTTTAAATTTTAAATAACAAAAAGAAAAGAAAAAACTTCTATTTTCTCTCTATAAAGTTGCATTTCGATATGTTTTTTTTTTTAACATAAAATTATGCTCAAATAACAAAATCTCTTCTATATACAAAAATATTCTCTTTATATTTTACTTGTACAACCGTCAGCCATATTGTTTTATGTTAAAAGGACGCCACCGGTTTGGTTTTTATTTCACCGCGTACAAGCTGTTAATAGTTAGCCAGTGAGTGTATTAGACCAGTCATTTTTTAACATTTAAAGTGTTCGTTTGATAATTTATTATTAAATAAAGAAAAATTAATAATAATTTTAACTGTTTGTGCATATTTTTTTTTGTTGTTCTTTTAAATAATTAAATAAATATTTAATTTAAAAAATTTTAAGTAAAGTAAAAGCAAAAAAGAAAGAAAAAAAAAATAAAAATGGCAACGGAAGTAGCTAACAATCAAAATCCAGTTACAACTGAGGAAAATGTTGAAAAAAAAGTTGTTGTTGAGACAACAACTGAAACAACAACTACAACAACAATAACTACTAATGTGGATAAGAAGGATGATGGAAAATCAGAAGATGCTGATAAAAGTGGTGAAAATCACAATGAAAATCAGGCGGCACCAACTAAAACTGAGCCACCAGCACCCAAATATACGGTTCATAAAACAAACTTTGAAAAGGATGTTTCTTACTTGTATCAATTTTCTCGAACACCCTTGTTACCATCTTTGTCACCATATTGTCTCAAAGTTGAGACTTGGCTTCGTCTTGCTGGATTGAAATATGAGGTTTGTAATCAATTTATTCTTATTTTCCATTTATTTCTATTTTTAAAAAACTCGACCAAAATTAAATTGCAGTTATCTTTTGTTTCTAAATTAAAGTATTTTTTTTTTTGTTTATAAAACAAATGAATAGTTCTGCTCTTTGTTCTGAATAAACGATGACATTATTGTGATTTGCGGTAATTTTTTTTTTATTAAATGCCCCAACAGTAATTTTTTGGGCGGTATTACAATAATAACAAAAAAAAAAAAAAAAAGTTTTTTCTTTATTATGTTTCTTTTGGCAAAGTAATTAAAAAATGTCTAACAGCAGCGAGCAAAAACAATAAATCATAATTACAAAATAGTTTTTATTTTTTAAAATTAATTAATTAAATAAAGAAAGAAGAAAATAAAGAAATATTTCTATTATTGAGATTATTAGGTGAATCGAGTAAGCATAAAAGAAATATTTTTTTTTTTTTAGAAATTTTTATTTCTTGTATTTTTCTTCTTTAATCTTGAAATTTTTTTTTTTCTTTTTTCAAATTAAAACAACAAAAAAAACATTATATTTGTGTTAAAATTTTTATTTTTTTTACATTATTTATAACAACTTTCTTAATTTATATAAATTTTTCTTTATTATTAATACAAGAATATTGCCATTAGCAGCAGCTTTGCTCTCCTCCATGTAATAATTAAAAAATAAAAATTATTTAAAGATACTTAAGAGGAGAAACGAACACCACACATGTGTGGATTTTTTTTTAGATTCTTTTTTGTTTTTTCTAACTTTTTTTTTTTGTTTTTGTTTTTAATGAAGAAATAGTTTCTTAATTCTTATTTTTTTAAATATTTTCAAGGAAATTTTCAAGTGTTTTCTTATTTATTTCTTGTTTCAAACATAATTATATTAATTATCCTAAAGCAGTAATAATTATTAGTTATATTAATTAGGCTTTTATCTAAGCCATAAAAAAAAAATTTGAAGTACTATGCTTAAGTCGGGTAAATAAAAATTAGAAAAAAAAAATGACTGACAGATTTAAGCTAAATAATTATTTATGCCTTTTTTCTATATCGAAGTTATTTTAATTAATTTTGAATCAAAGATAGAATTATGTTTTTTTAATTTAATTTCTTGAAGAGGACAACAATTAATTAACCATTTCCGGTTGATGGCTAACAATTGTGTAATATTTTAATAAAGGCGAGTCTCTCTCTCAGTCAGACAGTCACTTATTTTTATGTTTTTTTTTTTTATTTATTTCTTTTAAATAATTTTTCTTTCTGTTCTGGTTATAAGAAGAAAATAAAAAAAATTAAAAATAATTATAAAAAGAAACAAAAACGAAACATTATTACAAAAAAAAAAAAAAAATAAAATAAAATGCTGCTGCTGTTTACTTGTTTGTTGCCTTCTTTACCGACCCCATTCTCTTTCTTAATTTGTTCTCATGTTCATCTGCTGCTGCCTATTGTTTATTTATTTATTTTCTACCACAAAATAATTGTTTAATTCTTCTCTGATTAATATTAATTGAAATTGATAAAATAATAACAAAAAAATAAATAAAACTATCTTGATAAAAACTAAAAAAAGATTAAAATTGGATTCTTTTGTTTAAATTTTCTACTCACAAAAACCAGCGCAAAAACTGCTTGCAATTTGCAATTATTCTTTTCTTTCTTGTTTTTTTTTTATGTTTTTTTTGTGTCTTTTTTCTGCTTTTGTTTTTATTTTATTTTTATTGCCGTTTTATATATTTGCTTTTTAAAAATTATAACTTTAAAGGGTGACACAAAATTTAATGTTTCAATTTTTTAACGTTTTTAATTTTATTATTATACGAGTGACGAACCCGAGACTGTTTTAAGTAAATGAAAATAAAATGTTGTTTTAGTCCTTGAGATATTAAAATATTGTTTTTAATAGCACAATTTATGGTGTAATCAATGTTTTAATGTTAATGGTAATTATGCTAAAGGGAGTTAAAAAGTCGGTTTTAATGGATTTATTGTGGCGTTAGCTGCTGTCATATAACTTTTTAGAACTTATTCAAAATAAATTCAGTTAAAGAATCCTTGTTATTTAATTTTAAATAAAAATTGCTTTAATTCGCTTTTAAAAGGCATACATATTTTGTTCACGTATTGCAAAAAGGTTGCGGATAGACAAATCCTTTGCCTAAAATTATATTTTATAAAAATTGTCACGAAGATAATGAGATTTTGTTGACATCGAAAAGATTGATTGAATTATTAGGATGTACGTACACAGTGATGGCTTCAAAAATTGTAATTTAGCATTTTTGGTTGGCGCCTAATTATTGAATTTGAAATTGTTAATTTAAAAAAGCAATTTTTTTTAATTTCGAGAGCTGTCAGCACCAACAATAGCTTAGCGTTTATAGGCAGCTGTCTGCATGTTAGACCCACTCCTGAGTACACATTACAATAATAAAGGAAACACCATGATTTTGAAACCAAAAAAAAAAAAAAATAAAAAATCCCATTTGTCAAACGGTAATCGGTTCTTTTGTCCAAAATATAAAAAATGTTTGCTGCTATAGTTGGCGGGGTCGGTCACTGCCGTAATATCCTGTATTTATTTTTGTTACTTTTCTTTATCAATAAAATTAAAACTAAATAAAAAAAAAAGTTGTTTAATTGTAGCAAATACGACAGAATAAAAAAAAAAAATAGAAAAAAAATCTATTGATAGATTAAAATAAAAAAAAAAAAAAGATTTTATTTTCAGCTGCTTGCTTCTTGTTGTTTGTCTTTTTTTAATATTCGTGTGGCATTTTTTTTTTTTTTTTAATAAATTGATAATGCACAATATGCTTTTGATTGTGTGCGTATGTTAAATTTTTATTTTTCTTATTTTTTTGTTATACAATTTCGATTTTATTTAAAATATTTATTTTTATTTTTGTTGTAATAAAGTTTTATTTTGTCTTCTTTCAAGTCAACGCGCAATAAATAAAATGTTAAAATTAGCATTTTTGGCGTTTTTGCTCTTTACTTCAATCATTGTATTTATCTGTATAATAAATATGTTTCTGAGTGTAGTAGAAGTAGTAGTTGTAGTAGTGGTGGTGGCGGTAATCAAAATTTAATGATAAAAAAAAATATTTTTCTAAATATTATCATCAATGCCGTTTGTTTTTAAATTATTTTTTTTTTTTTTTTGCATTAATATTTTTATTTATTTTACTCAAATTAATGAAAATAAATATGGGGAAAAAAATAAAAAATTCATTATTGACATCAAATTTCAGGGTTAAATAAATACCGTGATATGAATTAAATAAAAATATATATAAAAAAAAATAATTTTTTATTTTCTAAAATTAAGACAGCGAAAAAAAAAATGTTTTATATTTTTTAATTTGCTTGATATTTATAGAAAATTTAGAAAAACCAGTTGGTGATTGAGAATTTCTTGTTTTTTTTTTTTTCAATATATCAATTGATTTTCTAATCGTTTTTATTGGTAACAAAACTTAAAAATTAAAAAATTGTGTTAAAAAAATATTTAGTGAAATTTCTGTAAGTTTAATAAGTGTATTGTAATTATAGTGAGGTCTTGTTATTGTGACTCTTCTTACCTTTAATAATTAATCGATTATCATTGCTTTATTACATCTGCAACTTTTTATATTTCAATAAAATAATTTTGTTATCTTGATAACGAAAATAAATATAAGCTGAGTTTACGTACGATAATTTTTTAATAAAATCTTTTATTCATAAATCATTAATAATATAAATTAAAAACGGTTTTAGGAAAAACGATAAGGAAGTTTATATTTTAAACAAATCTATTTATGTCAATATTATTAAATTCCAACTATTATTAGTCAGAACACTCTTTTTTGTATTTAATAAATTAATTTTTCCTTCGAGGATTGATTAAAATCCGTCCGAAAGCTTTTTAATAACTCACGATTAATCTTTTGCCTAATTTTCTATATAAAACCTCTTTGTTTTCTTACAATAATGTTGTTTTGATAGATAATACAATGGATTAAAATTTGATTATCAGAGGTTTTTGGGGTATTTAGTATAAACTATAGGTCCCAAGTGTAAATAAACCAGATGATTGGATTTATAGACATTTTCTAAGTAGTAGGATAAAGTTGCACGTTTTATTTATATATTGAATATGCTTTGGAAATTTAGGGAATCTAAATCTATAAATTAATTTTTTGTCAAAAAGACGTTTCTAGTTCTAAGCATTTAGTTGATACGACTGCTAAAAATGTTGCATTTTTAATAACGAGACCTCACTGTCTTGTACTTATTTACAATTTTTGATTTCTTACTTGTGAGTCGCCGTGTCTTTTTAATTTTATTTTTAAATTTTTCTTCTTGTTTGCAGTTTCTTTGTATCAAAATTTAAACACTAAAAAACCAGGCAAAGTCATTTTTTTCTTCTCATTATTATAATTTAAATATTTTTCTTGTCTGATATAGAATCATTTGTTATAATTTATTTGCTATTTTTTAGCGTTTTTATTTTTGCTGCATTTATGTGTGTCGCTTCGCGCGCTCATCCAATTGTACTAAAATGCCTTCTTTTTAAATATTCTTGATATTTATTTCTTAAACGTTTTTAAATTAATAACAAAGACATTATTATTTTATTAAATTAATTATTTAAATAAATTAATTTTCTTTATTTACCATATGCGGTTCTATTTAAATTTTTTGTTTATCTTCTTGCATTTCTTCTTTATTTATCTTTTTTTTATGTATTTTCATTATATTTCTCTAGTGTTTATTGTTGTTTGTATAACATATTTAGCAATAATATAACTATGATGGAGTTATAGCTGAATGCGTCTTTAATAAGTTTTCATTAGAAAAAAAGAAATAAAATAAAATCCATGCTAGGAGGGTCAACAAACTAATATTATTGTGTGCAATTTTTGTGCTGTTTTATGTATTTTATTTTTAATATTTTTTTTTTGTTTTGTTTTGTTTTTGCTTTAAGTTTTCTTTTCTTAACTTTTCTGTTTTATTTAATTTTGTTGTTTTAGTAGCAAAAAATAAAAATCATCTTAAATAACATTTTTTTTTTGGCGTGTCTTCTCTTCTTCTCATGGTTGTGCTGCTGTTAAAAATGCTGATGAGATTATTTAAAGTAATTTAAAATACAAATGTTTGACGTTTTGTATTCTTTTGAGGCATTGCTGTTGTTGTTTGTTGTACATTAAATGTTTCTTATGTTGTTGAATAATGTAAGACAATATCATCCAGTTGTTGCTTGTTGCTTTGCCTGCTTATAAAAATTATTTATTATTAAAATAATGTCTAAGAATATAACATTTCCTTTTCCTTTTAATAATTTTTATTTTTTTTTTGTTTAATTTAATAATAATACTTGTCGTTTGTGTATTGCAGAATTAAATTTTACATACAAACACTAAAGAATTAAAGAAAAAAAAAAATTATTTATTACAAAAGAAATTACTATTAAAGAGCCGAGCTACCATAGCAATAAGAGGTAGCATTAACCGCGCAGTCATTGCATTGTAGATTTTTTTTTTTTTTTTTAGTTTTTTATTCCCTGCAAATTATGTATTTGTTGTGATGTCAAGTCAAGTCATATTATCTTCCTCCGCATTACATTATTACTATTTATTTATTTATTAATAAATAATTTTTCATGTTAATTTTTCAGTTTGTATATTCTTGCTGTAAATTAATTTCTTTTTCTTTATGCAGTTGCATTTGTATAGATGTGTTAGATGTTTTTTTTAATTTTCTAGTTAAATTACTGAAATAAGAGAATAGTTTCTTTAATGAAGAAGTTTTAGTGCGTTTCTCAAAATGTTTTTTTTTTCATATTTTTTATGAAAATTGGCATTAATTAAGTTAAATTATGTAGTCTCAACAGCTTCCTATATTTTCTAATAGTCATTTTTAGGATTATATTAATTCAGTAAGGGCTTTTATAAATACGTTTAAATAGTTCAATAAAACTGATTCCTAAATTTGCATCAATTTGATCCTAGTCTAGTTGTTACCAGCCATTAAAATGCATCGTCTACATTTTAACGTCTTTAAACTTGTCTTACAATACAATGTTAACATTTTTGATTATGAATCGTCAGTGGTATACCGAACCGGTTGTGAAATTAGTTTAATCCCACCACTATCTTTTTATCCAGTTGAATTATTAAAAATAATATGATACAGATTCTTATGTAACCAGTTATTCATTGGTTTAATTTACGTGGAGTTTTCGTAGAACAAATTACCCGCGTGAATAGAGGCATTAACTGTAGTGTCAACTTTGAACCAGTTTCCCGACTAAATCACATAATTAAAGTGGATAATTGTAATAAGTTCTTACCATCATGAATCATGATATAGTATGGATTAAAAATACATTACGATTTAATGATTTTATTTCTCATATAAATCATAATTGGTAATAAAATTATTTTATTTCCTTATCGATAACAATTGAATTATTTTTATTATGGAATAAAATGCGGGTTGATTATTAATTTAAAATTGAAAAAAAAAATATCTTATTGATACGATTGGCTTGATTCATTCTGATCACAGAGGAATTTATATGATGGTAAAATTAATTTTTTTAAAAAATTGTTTAGTATCATGGGAATAAAGAATTACCTTGTTTGATTTTTTTTAACCCCGTCTATTAATTAGGTAAAAGAAAAACAATAATAAAGCAAATTGTCTTGTCTTATTAAAACCAAAAAACAAATACAATGCTATAATGATTAGTGTTATTTCACGCGATTTTCATGTTTCTTATCATTATCCGTTGTTTTTTCTTCTCATTATTTATAATCTTTTTTTTACCATTTTTTGTCATTGTTGATTAGGTGTGTTTGATAAATAGGATTAAATAATGAAATATTTTTGTTTCAATGCCATAGATATATATATAATTATGTTAATAAAATAGTCTACGGACGGCTACTATCTAAGCACGATACATTAATTAATGAACGTGTCACACACATACCAAAAAATTGTTAAACATTTTTGTTTCCCATATTTTAACGAGAAGCAATATGTATTATTTTCATCATGCGTTTATTATAATAATACTAAATATAAAATTAATACTAATAATAATCATAAAGACCTACCTTACCGCATCATTGGCACACTCTAACTCACTCAACACACATCGACTTTGATAATGACCCTGGATTAAATGTTTTTTTTTTTTTCTTACACTTGGATTTTTATTTTATCTATAAAACACGTGTTATGTTTTATTATTTTTCATTTCTTCATTATTTTGCTACGAAAATAGAAGTTTTGTCTAGAATAAATGTCATCGCATTTTCATTATGATTAGTAATTTGGAGTGAACACAACAGACGATTAAAATTTTGAATAATAAGGGTTATTAAAAGCGGCGAATTATTAGTATGAGGCTAATTTGATAATTTTAATTATTTCTCTAGTTCTTATTGATGTACCGCCGCCATTATTACTGTTACTATTTATTTTGTTTTCATAAATTTCTATATTTCTGTTACCGTAGCAACATTATTTTGCTTTTGTTATTATCTTTGATTTTAACTCTCGTTCAATTGTTTAAAAAATGACGGTTTTAAGTATTGCAATTAGAGTTAGTTATAGATTAAAAAAAAAAAATCATTCTTATGTCTAACAACCAAAACTATTGCTGATGTGAAATAATTTTCTGTTTTATCCTAATTTTTGATTCCCTTTTGCTTTGTATGTTAAGTATTTAGCATAATATAGAAATGACGTAAAATAAAAATTTAATAGAAATAATTAACAGGACCACCCCTATGTTTGTGGTAAATATTTTCTTCTACTAATTTTCTACGCATGTGCAAATTAATTAAATTTTGTGTGACACGTAGCAAAGCAAATTTGCTCCTTTATCGAATTTTTTATTTATAATTTTCAGCCAAAAAAGGATTGAATTAAACTTTTTTTTGCTATTTTTTGTATTTCATACATGTTTGGATAATAAACGAAATGAGTATGCTGTTTACAACTCAATGAATTTTCACTGATGCGTAAATTTTTAATATTTTTTATGTTGCTGTTTGTTTGTTGTACTGTGTGTTTATACCTTTATGAAAATTTTATTTTTATATTTTTTAACCGAATTTTAGTGAAATGAAAATATAAATTGAGTTTTTTTTTTAAATTACAAATGGTTTGTAATTTATTTTTATTGTATACAAAATATAATTCAATAAATAATTTATTATTAAACATTTATTGCTGTTAATATGGAGCTTAAAGTTGTCTTGTGATTGTAAAAAAAAAAAAAAACAAAAAAAAAATGCTTCAATGTAATTGCGAAAATTAGTAAATATTAATAAAATTAGAACAAATGACTCGTGAAATTTTATTTAATTTATTTTTTTTTTTTGCTAAAATTAGACGACGACGTGTGAAATTCATTATTTATTTGATTAAAATGTTTGATTTGGGCATTTCTTATTCTTTTTCTTTTTCTGGTCTCTAAATTACAAAAACATGGCAATTTTAATGCATCATTTGCTTCTATAACATTTGTTTTGGTTAAATTTATTTTTTATTATTGTTGTAAGTAATTATTATTAATGATTTGTTTTGTGCTTTGATTCAAATAATCGATAATTAAGATTTATTTTTTGTTTTTAATTTGTATTTTCTCCAATGTTTAATAAATTTTTTAATTAATTTTTTTTTTGTAATTTTTTTAATTGGAAAATTTTACTCAATAATTGCTTTTATTGATGATTCACTCACTAGAGATATTTATTTTATTATTATTTTTTTTATTTGATATACAATTGAAATTTTATATTTACTTTTCTGTACAAAGGGTAATTAGGGTTTTAATTATTAATTGATATTTTAATTATAAAAATTTAATAAATAAATAAATTTAATTTCAAATCATTGTTTGACCACGGTTTTAAAATGATATTGTTATGATTGTAGTTCTTTTGATGTATTTAGCTTCGATGACTAGTCACCTCTTAAATATGTCTTTGGACAAAATTAAAATACCAAAACAGTGTACTTAAATGAGACTATAACTATGAAACTATCTGATAAAGGTGCAACCATTTAATAACTTTTTAGATAGTAAATTCACATCATAAATTAGAATAACAATCTAAGCGCTACAGTGCCAAATATTGACTTAAATGTATGAACACTGTACTTAGTACATGAAAAAATACTTCACGCTTAAAATTTTTGGTTAACAGTTATAAATTGTTGGATTTTTGTTATTTATTTAATCAGTCAAATTATGAAGGTTATTTTTGTCTTTTAGTAGAATGGTGATAATATTTTGATATAATGGATGTGCCAATCCTAGATACGATATATAATATATATATTATACTTTTAAAGTTTTATAATTACTTAAATTGGAAACTTGTACTTGTATTAATTATCGCGAAAAATTTATTTTTAATATATATTAGCGGAATGGATTAGTCTTGTTAGTTAAGAAGCCACAAAGTACAAATTACTGGAATCAACAGAAAACTTTACGTTTGTTATATTGAAAAACGCCGTGTACCCTAGATTATTGCGGATTTATAGAAAATTTATTGTGACCAAAAAATAAATGATGGCATAAAATCTAGAATTGTTAGAAGAGTTTTGACATACAATTATTTTACTACAGAAGTTGCAAAACGAAAGTGCAGAAACGACAGAACTTAAAATTTATTTCCTGATAATATCGAATGTTTTTTACATAAATAAATCGTAGTTTACATCAATAATTAAAAGTTTAGAATCCATCCAACTTGATTAAATTTATTCCATAAAAACATTTTATGACATAATATAAAAAATAAAAAAAAATTATTATCATTATGGAATGTAAATAGTGGTTAGTTAGCAGCGTTATGTGATTATTTTTTTTTTTATATTGATAACCACAAAGTATATATTGCGTCATATTTGTGTTTTTTAGAAATGCATTTTTTTTAAAAATATTTATTTACGAAATTTGAGGCACGTAATTTCCTATATATTTTTTTGCATTATTAAAATTGGGTACGATAAATGGTAAATTCCATAAAAAATAAAAACAATTACTGACAGAGTGAGGATATTGATTTACTTTCCGTTTTTATTATTATTTTTTTTTTTTTTTTTGTAAATGACATAATTTATTTTTTTTTATCATAAATTTTTTAGCAAGGAATTTTTTTTTTGGCTTTTATTTTTCTCGGACATCCTGTCGTTGAAATCTAAAGTACTGTCGTGTTGTGTCGTGTAAATTGCAATAAATTAAAAACCAAAAATGCTTCTTGTAAATAAAAGGGTGGATTTGGTTTCCTTTTTTCTTTTCCTTTTTATGTGTCGTTTACCCCAGACACCATCATACAATATTTCTTTTATAAACTTTTTTTTTCTTTGGACGTTATTAGTAGTAAATAAGGATAAAAAAATCTAATGTAAGTTGTAAAAGAATTTTTTGTTTTTATTCTTTTGCTTTTTATGATGTTTTTTTGGTAATAAGTTTAGCATTTTACGGTTTTTTCTTCGGCTTTTTATATATTACAAGGCTGTTGGTTATTATTTTTTCACTTTAACTTATTTTATGTGTTACACTTCTTGAAATGCTGAATTATCTGAAAATTGTATATAGTTAGAAAATGCTTTTAGAAAATTTTCTCATTTCAGTTTTGTTATTGATAAATTTTACTTGTTGTTTAGGCACTATATAGCGGCACTGTATTGTGCTTGTTTGTGGTACTCAAGATAATTTTCTAAATTGGATAGTAGATATTATTTCAAGAATGGTAAATTTTCTATGAATTTTGAAAATATCGATTATTGACCAGAGATTTTTTGCTTTGGGAAATTATTTTTATTTTCCTGAATATAGTAGAAAAGGGGCATATGTGTGATGACAATCAATTTAAAACAAAGAATTATTTGTGTTGAGTTTGTATAAACACATCCCTTGTATGGGATATAATTTTAAAATAACATAAACGAGACATTCTTGCATTTAAATTTATAAAAAAAAAACTATTTTTAAATATTTATTTAAATAAATTAATTATTCTCTATTGTGTGTGCTGCATTTTTATGTTAATTTTCCTTTATTAATAATTAAATAAATTTATGCAAGAATTTATCTTGCTGCCTTTTTTCAATGTTTTTTATTTTTGCTCTATGGCAATGTAAAAACACTTTTCTCATAATAATTAATTAATTAACAAATTGTTTATATTTGCTAATAAATATTTACACGTTTATTACACGTGTAATAATTATAATTTTTTTTTTCTATTTATTAATTTAAATATTTTTTCAAAAGCTCTTTATTAGAAATAATTCAGCCAGGCATGTCGAAATTATTATTAAAAATTTCTTGTTTATTTTCTTTTTTTTATTAACACACCAATAAATTGTGTTACTACAATATTTAATTATTTGTTTACTTTCTTGATTTTTAGACATATGTCAAAATTTTTTATTAATTTTTTTTACAAATATTGACAATTATTGTATTGTTTTTGGGTATGTTTCGTTTTTTTTTTTTTTTATTGTTTATTTATATTTTAATTTTCTTCTAGATTAATAATTTATGGCTTTGTGACAAAATTAAACGTGAATAAATGTGTGTGCGCTATGCGTTAAATATTATATTAAGTGTATCTTATTTAAGAAGAGAAAATTAATACTTTTGTAATACTTAATAATAATAATAATAATAATAATAATAAAATACTTTTCCGGGAATAAATATTTTAACTTTCCTAAAACAAACCTTATTTTCTATTTTATACTATTCATCCTACCTTTGTAAACGTTTTTACGATGCTTTGTAATGTAAATTTTTAATTAAAGTGTTTTCAAGCAAAACACAATAATATGCCGTGATGATTTAGAGATAATACATTTTTTTTTATATATTTTCGATTCTATTGATTTACATGGTATATTTGCACGATACTTACTGTGTTTAAAAGGTAGGGTTTTTCAATTCGGGATCATTTGGTTTCAGTTAATAGATAGATGCAATTTCGAGTAGCATATAAACCGCTTTTATAGCGCGAATAAACAACGTTTTATGTTCAATAAAAGGTTTTGATTGTTTACTTTGCAGTAGTCACCGAAATTAAACAAGGACAAGCTACTAAAATAACACAGAAAAAATAAATAAAGGATAACTACTCTACGTTAACAAATGAAAAAATAAAGATTTCGCATAATTATTTATCTTTTCATTATTGTAAAATCATCATCTGCTTCTTGAATTTTTTTTTTGTCACTTCAGTTATAAATTTTATTCGTATGTCAACTATAGACATGAATCTCACAATTTTATTATTCACAGTAATGTTTTTTTTTTTTTTTTAATAAAATAAATTATAATAATAAAACTAAAATTTAATGTCATTAACAGATATCATCCTCTCTCTACTATACAAACTGTAGAAGATAGATTTAAAAGCACACATAAAACATCTTGATTTTTCTTAGTTCTCAATTTTTTAAAGTTTTTTTTATTTTTATTTTTTTATTTTTCTGTCTGAATAGTAATTTATAAGTAGTAAAAAAAAAGATAAAAACATTTTATAAATTAAGACAATAAATTATTTATTGTGATGATTTATGTTTATCTACTTTGTGATATAAAAACAAAAAAATGAAATAAATTTATTGCTTGATAATTATTTAATTTTTTTTATGGTTTATTTTTAATTTAAAAATAAATTATTTTAAAGAAAGATAAATAAATCTCTAAATAAAATTAAAAAAAAAAAACAGAAATACAATTACGCGCGTCTTCGCTGCTGCTGGTGCATCAATTTTATGACTGTTGATGCATTGCTAATGCGCGCGATGCCGTTTTAACTCAGCATTTATGGTTGAGTGGTGATTTTTTTTTTTTTTTCTTTATTTATTTTTGTTTTGTTAAATAAATTTATAGAAAAATGTTTGAAATAATAATCTTTTCACATGGGAGATGTTTTCTTTTATCTACATTTAAATCCTCTTGACGACAATCTGTTTTTTTTTTCTTTTATTTTCTTTTCTTTTCTCATTTCAACACATCATATGTATGCAGTGAAAGAATAATAAATTATGCAGTTAAAGAGTTTTTTTTTTTTTTTTAATTTAAATATAAATTTAAATTGAAATTGTGATTTGTTTTTATGAATGGAATGAAAAAACTCACTTATCGCGTTTAGTTATTTTTTTTTATTGTTATTATTTCTGATTAGAATAGTTTTTAATGTGTATTTCGGTAGTTAAACACAATAGTAGGAAGTGTAGCAGTTCCATATTATTAAAATTGTACAAAATTCCTGAGAATAGCCTTAATTAACTTCAGGGGTGCTAAATACAGTTTTTTTTCATTCACAAAAAAAAAAATACTATTTGCATGTAGTTTAACTAACCGGTCACAAGGTCTTTACCTATTTTCAGTAGTAGATCAAGTGTGTTCTTCTCCCGTTTAACCGGAATTCTAAATCTAACCGGAATAAAAGAATCTTCTATTTATTTATAAAAATATAATACATCGTAATCGGTTAGAAACCCTGAATAGTTCTACAAAACAATATTAGCATAAAATAAATAAATAACTTAAATACAGATTTTTTTTTTTTAATGTTTTATTTATGCTAATTTTAGTTTTCTTTGTGTAAAATTAATAATTAATTAAATTATTAAATAAACAAAAAAAAAAAAAAATAATAAAATATAAAAAAAAAAAAAAAATATGAGTATATCAAATTATGTTTATTTTTAATAAAATTTCTTCGAATTTTGTTATATTTTTGTTTGCAAAAATTTTATTTTTAGTTTTAATTTTCCTACATTTATTCATTTAGATTATTTATGTACATAATTTTATGAATAATAATTATTGAACTGAATAGAGAATAAATGATATAGAAAATTGTTCTATAAATGTTTACTTACTTACTAAACTAAACTCTACGTGTCTGTAATGCTTTCTTTTGCTTCTTTAATATCATTTTAGTTGTCTTAGCTCTGAATGATCAAATTATTTAATTTTGAATAGATTATTGTGTCTGCCTTTATCGATTAATTACGGTTTTATAAGTTGTTACAAAGGGACAATAGACATTATTTATTAATTTTATATAGAATTTCCTCTATTTGTTTTAATTATTTATTATTAGTAGTATTCATTTTGGGTGGGCCTATACCTTTTGTGTTTTTCTTGATTTATAATTAATGATTTAATATTAAGGTTTCATTAAAATTTATGTTTTATGATATTAAAATTGATTATTATAATGAATATTGTCAATTATGTAGCGTAGGAGACAACAATGATTATGATTACGAACAATAAAAAGAATAGAAATTTAAAACAATTAACACTTTAACGGTTGTAGTTAATATTTTTTTTGTTTGTTCTTCATTTATTGTTTCTTGAAAACAAAATAAAAATATTAATAAATTCCGAGCTGTTAAAATAATTTAATTTATTTTACTTTTTATTATCATTTTAATTTAATTATTTAATTGTTATTTTATTATTGGTAATTTTAATAATTTATTCGTTTTATTATTAATTAAAGTAATTAATTTAAATTAAATGTCTTACTAAGCTGTCGTTTAAAGAGTAGAAAGAAATAGGAGAAAAATGTTAAATGAAAAAATAATTTATGCAGTAAATTGTTGGGACAGTGACTAAAAGCTTGCAATGCAGGCAAACTGTGCTAATTGATGTAAATTAGTTTTTTGTAAGATTAATAAGAATAAATGTTCCAAATCATAATATAATATCAATATGGAATTTTAGTTTATTCCAGGAATTCCTATAAAGTACGACCAAAGGCAGTAATTGCTCGAATCCTGAAAATACCATTTTTGTAATTTTATTATTTTTTAAAAGCATTTTTAATTAACTGTTTAGACAGTACAAGGGTTTTTGCACAAGAGTCAATTTTTTAATTTAAACCGTTCTGATCGTGAATAAACTAACTCAGTATGGTTGAAAAATTTCATTACTAAACAATATTATTAAATAACTAAATTAAAACAAAAAATTACAAAAAAAAAAAAAAAACCCAAGTCAATGGCATTTATAATTTCCATTTATTACAGGATGTAACTTAATTATTTGAAGAATTTCTAACTCATGTTTTGACAATTATATTTAATTTTGGTTCTTTTTTAAAATATAAAAATGCATTTTTTGTGTTATTTTTATTATTATTATTATTATCTATTATCCGAACAACAAAACGATAATAGATTAAAAAAAAACTTAGTAACTAGCAGCAGAAAACTATGCGGAAGTATTCTTTTGATAAAACTGTTATTGTTATGTGCGCGCGCCCATTATCTATTTAATTTTTTTTTTCTTTTTATAATAATATGTCTTGACCGTCAATTATTTCTATCTTTTTTTATATTATGCAATATTTTCTTTTTGTGATAAATAATTTTTTTTTATTTAGGAATTTTTATTAAAGGCTTCGCTTTAATTCTGTTGAGCATTATATTACTTATGGTAACGTCACATTAATGTTTGATAAATAAAATTAGCAACAAATAAACATTTTATATAAATTTATTAAATATGAGATTTAGTTGTACATATATTAATCAGTTTTGAAGATGCGTACTTTTACTAGTAAGTAATTTTATGAACTCTTAAGGTCATCTTGTGCTTGTAAGCATTCATTAAAGTAGTTATATCTGCTTTATGTGTATAAACCGTTGTTATAAACGCAAATGTTTTCCACGTGTATTGCGCGCTAATAAAATACGAAAATTAATTGCCCAAAAGTAGTTAATTATTTTAGTATTATTTCTTTTTTAAATTCTATAATTAATATTTTAGTTTCAAATTCTTGTTGAAAATTAATTTATTTATAAAAGTTTCTCATTAGAGGCTAGAAATTTTGGAGAACATTCTTGTTCTGTTTTTTATTTTTCTTCTTCTCCAAGTTATTATCATTATTAGTTTCTTGGATTATTAATAATTATCTATCTACTTATACGCCAACGCATTTAAAAATAAACAAATTTTTGTATTTGATGAATTATTTATTTATGGTTATTTCAACAAGAATTTGTTTTAAATTTTAACAGAAACTGATGGATAATAATTCTTCTTCTTCTTATTTAACTAATTATCAGTTTTATTTTGTTGTTGTGTTACATCAAAATATTATTATAACACTTAGTAGATAATAAAAAACAACAAAAATATTCTAATTATTTTTAGAAAGATTATTATTATTATTACTTAGCTTTAAAATAAAGAATTAGAATTTTTTTTTAATCTTCTTGTGTTTTTAATTTGCCAAAAATAATTTTGCCTTTTGTTCTGAAAATAATAATAATTATGAAAAATATTATTTAATAAATAAAGCAAAACAAATTAATTATAATCGAAGGTTATATTACGGGCGTGGTCGAATATCCAACACTTTGCCTATGTTAAATAATTTTATAGAAAATTTCTGTTTGTTTCTTGCTATGAAATTTAAAAATAAAAAAAAAATTGTTTCATGATTTTCTTTTAATTTTCTTTACTTACCTACCCTGTAGTGTTTTTCTACCCTGGTTTCATAGGTATTTTTTTTAAATATGTTTGTAATGTCTAGACTTTAGACAGACACTGTGTACTTTTTTTTTTATCTAATTTCTTGGATACATTTTAAATATTTTTTTATTTTTTTTAAATGAAAATGTAGAAATTTTTTCTAGAACGATTCATTTCATTTTATTTTTTTATATTTTGTATAAATATGTATTACAAAAAAAAAATAGAAGAAGAAAATTGTATAATGCTGAGTGATCTACTATATTCACCACAATTCATTTGAAGAGAAGGGTGCGTGCTTTGAAAAAAAAGTAGGTGGGTGACGATAGATGTATAACAAAAAAAGTCATAAAAAGAGGGATGTTGTATGTAGATGATTTGATAGTTTATTTGGTTGAATCATTTTTTAGGGTGAGGCTGTTGTTGCTGTATAGAAGAAGAAAAAATTGTTTATAATAAAAAAAAACGCTTGCGATATTGTAATGGAAAGAAATAAGTAAATAACGTTAAGGTAGAAAGAGGGTCGGTTTTGAAACATTAATTTTGAATTTTATTTTTAACTTATATAAAAAACTCACGTACACCAGTATTTCCGATTATATTTTTAAGTCAACTTTTACATATTTTAATAATCTTTTCTTTTTTTTTTTTGGATATTATTATGAAATAGGAATTAAAAGAGAATTATTTAATTAAATTTATAAATGGAAAAAACATGTACTTATAACAACGGATTTTAACAATCTTGAGTTGCTGGTCACCGCGTTTTGTGTCCACAAATTAAATTTAATTAAAATACAAAAATGAAAAAGAGAGCAGAAAAGATAAAAAGGATGTTTTTGATTAATTTTTATTAAGTTATAGGGCATCGTACCGTGCCGTACCGGATATTAGCGTCTTTACGTTGTCTTTAATTTATAAAAAAAATAAAAGAAGAAAAACATTTTTTTTCTTACCACAAAGTCTACTATCGTCTTTTATTTATTATTTAATTTTGTTATTCGGGAAATTATTTAAAATTTAAAATTAAACATAGTGTGAAAATGCAAAAATTATCATTTATCCTGAAAGTTCTATTGAAAAAACTTGTTACAGTTTTATTGTTATGTCAGTAAAAAATTATTTTATGTTTTTATATATTTGTTTATAGTAGTTGTCTAGGGAAGTTACAGTGAATGTTTGTTAGTCCTCGGTTTGTTAGTTTCTACTTGAATATCAAATAAATACTATTAGCGTCTGTTATTTTTTTTGATTAAAATTGTATATACACTTTGACAAGATTGACATGTCGGCACATTAATTTAATATAAAATTCAGAAGAACTCACAGACTTTTTCCTATAAATATGCACAGTGCGTTCAATGTCAATTTTTTCATAATTCTCCACTATATCCGGCATAATCTATAAATTGTGATATATGCCTACTTTTTAATAGAAATATCCATAAACAATTCTTCCTCTGGTTAATTTTATAATGTAAATTTAAAATGGTGGAAATGCGACAGTTTTTTTATTTATTTTTTTGTGATTTTTAAATGAAAATAGCCAGAAGAATTTTAAATATAGACGTCAACATACAAGACATAAAACATAAATCGTCAAATTTGTGTGACATTTTCATTAATAATAATAAATAAAAAAAGGATTGTTTACATAAATATATGCATATGGTTGTTTTGCCCTTGTTGTTTGTTTCAAACACACAAAAAAGAAAACATTAAAAAAAAAACCCTTTAACGAAATACAAATAATATAAAAGCTGCTCTGAAACTACTACTGCTGCTGCTTGCTTCAACGTATAAAAAATAATTCAAGTGGCTTGTCTGCTTCTTTTTTTATTGTTTTTTTGTTGGTTTTTATATGTGTGGATAATAAACTGTGAAAAATAAAATTTTCTCCAAAATTTTCATATGTTTTTATAAAGGATACGTCACATTTTTATTTATTTATTTATTATTATTTTTTTTTTTTTTTGCGTTTCCTTAGCTGAAGTGATGTGAAGTGAAGTAATTTTGATGAATATTTAAATAATTTATTTCTTTTCTTTTTATTTTGACAACAACACAACACAAATAATTTAACCTTTTTAATGTAGATGCAGATCGCTTTTTCTATATAGAAAAAGAAATAAATGTAAGATTTGTACGATAAACAAATCGAGAGAATTTTTAAGAAAATTTGTATATCCATCCAACTTTGACCTTTAAAGATACCAAAAAAAAGAAAAGAAAAGTTCCATTTGATGCCTTGTTGTTTAATTAATTGGAGTCTTTTTGTTGGCCTTTTTTATCAAGGTTTTTCAAACTATTTTTAAACTTTTTTCCTTTTTATTTAAATTGATGTTAAATTGGTAATTTGATGGTTTAAACTCTTGCTCTGTCTGCAAATGCTACTTGACACAGCTCTCCCCCTAATTTCTTATTAATTTAATTTCATTAATTAATTTTTTGTTTTGTTTTTTATTTTATTTAAATAAATAAGAAAAGGGGAATTTTATTGTTAAATTTGTGTAATGTAAGCAGTAGCTGAACTTGATGATGTTTTTGTTTACCATTGGCTATCCTTAATAATCCCATTGGTTTTGACTGGGTTAAAATTGATTATTCGATATGGGTGCGTGCGTAAACGCCTGAATTATTATTTAGATGCATTTACAGTTTTTTTTTTTTTTTATGGTTTAAAAACAATCGACCTATAGAGTTTTTCCCTATTCTGAATAAAACGCATAAAATCGAGTTTATTTCTTTTCCCACTAAGTACAGTTTTTATATGCATTAAGCGCAACAATCTAATTCCTATTTGAATTTAATTGATTATTTGAACATTATTAAACGTTTTTTTTTATTCTTTATATAAATATTTTTTTTTTTTATCTTTATTAGGAAGAAGACAGTTTTAATTTTTATTTATTTGTCTTATTTCCTTGTTTAGTTTTGTTTGAATATCCTGTGTTTTTTTTTTTTGTTCACTTATTCATAAAAAGCGTTAAGGCGTGGCTCGTTGGTGTGTAGATAAAGTTAAGATTACGTCACATAAAATTGACATGACGTGTACTGCACTATTATGCTATTTTTATTATTATATTTATTTTAAGCAAAGTTCAATTAATTATTGAAACGCTAAAAACATTGCGTTATGCATTTTGTTTGTTGTTTAATTTTAAAAAACGTAACGGAAGGAAATTAATTTCTTTTATTTTTCTCGTATTATTCATACGTTATTGAATTGTTTATTAAAATAATTAAAAAACGATGATGAATCAGTCACAAGTGTGCGCTGTCTAGTTTTTCTTTAATATTTATTTTTTATAAGTAATTTTCGCATGCGCATTATTAAAAATTATTTGTTAAATGTAAAATTTGTTTATTAGTTAATGTACTCGTAAATAAATCATAAAACTGATTTTCTTTTACGCGTTAATCACTGAAAATTACTTTATATCTCAAGGCTAAATATTTTATTTGTGTATTAAACTTCAATAATTATAAAAAAAAAGTAGAATTTTCCAATTCCAGCAATACCATACCACCAGGATTCCACCCACTTGAATACAATTCACTTAATTTATATACAAATTAATAAAGTGTCTGAAGTGATTCGTGAGTTTGTAACAAAAAAAAAAAAATTTTTTCATTTGATGGAATTTTTTATTCTTTATTCCTTGTTAACAATAAAAAAAAATTGTTAAAACGGAAGAAGTATATTGCCTTGAGATAAATTTTATTATTATATATATTTTTTTTTTTTTTGTATTTATAAAATGATGTCCATAAGGAAAAATGTGATGAAATAAAAAATTCAGATCCACCCACTAAGCATAGTAGAAAAAGAAAAAAAATTTCATCTCATTTTCATAATTTGTTTTTTTTTTTTTTTTATTATGATGTATGTTTTGGTGGTAAGTTGGTTTGACTAACTGAATGGTTTTTTTTTTAATACATTACCACACATTGACACGCATTTTTTGCACCCTCACAACAATACCACACCCTTATTTATAAATTACTTATTTATTTCTTGTTCAACGCTTAAAGAAATTTTCTTGTTTAATGCTGTAATTGCTTTTGACACTTTGAAAGACAGAGAATTGTCAGTTTAATGATGTACTTCGTGTTGCCGCCATTTCAGGGGTATTAATTAAGTTTCTTCGTTTTTTTTTCTTATTTGTATTTACTTTGCTTTTATATGTAGAGATTTTCCACGTTCATCTTAATAAATAAATTAAATAATTGTCTTGAATAAATTAAAATTTTATCTATTAGAAAAAAGATGAAGAAGAAATAATTTTCAATTCTCCATATACAACTCTGATGGCATTTTTATTTTATGCTTTGTAAATTGTATAGAGAAAATCAGAGAGTGGAGAACAAATATATGTAAAAGTTTATTTAACTTGAGATATGTTTGGTTGCCTAGCAACAGTGAGTTTTTTTTTTTTTTTTTCATATTAAAATGGATCAATAATGAGTTGATTTTTTTTTTTTGTGTATACTAACACATATACAATAAATAACATTATTTTGTTGAATATTGAATGCGTTGGAAGTTGGTACATGAATCTAGAGAAGGTAGCACAGCAAGCAAATAATCATTACGATTTATTATACGAAAAAAAATGCGCAACGCCAGCAGGACAAACAACATTTATACGAGAAAAAAAAGCAAGAGAGCTTGATGATGGGTTTAGAGTACTTTGTTGAACAGTCTGGGTTATTTTTATATCATTTTTTTTAGATAAATAAAAAATTATCCTAATAACTTTATAAAAGAGTAAACAAATGTGCTTTAGGAGAGAATTTGAGATCTAGCTTTTTGTGCTTTATTCTTTTCTTAAATTCCTCTATTTCTTTTATGTGTACCAAACTCTCTTATTTTGCTACCGTAATTGGCGTTTCTTTACATTGCCGGAACATAAAATTTAGATTGATGGAACTATTTTGGGTGTGGATTTTATTTATTTTTTTTATGCTTTTTTACAGTGGAGTTTTTCTTTATTCTGCGGTTCGTGTTTATGTTTTTGTTGTTTATTTATGAATTCTAGGCACATGCTTTGAATATTATAATTAAAAAAAAAAAAAAAAAAATACAGAAATAGGAAATTTAGAAATTATGACGGCTCGCGTACATAAAATATTTGTGTCTTTCCGGCATGTCTATTATGATAATTTTATTTATATTTTTTTAAATTTATAATTAATATTGTATATTTTTATTAATTTATTTGCATAGAATGTTGACCACAAAACAAAACTACGTTCGAAGAAAGGACAATTACCTTTCATTGAGTTGAATGGTGAGGAAATTGCTGATTCTACAATTATTATTAATAAATTGACGACTTTATTCAACAAGGTATGTCTTATGCTTTTGTTTTTATATTAATAAGAATTAATTAAACTTTTTATCTTTTTTATTGTTTTTTGGCAGGATATTGACTCATGTTTGACTCAGGATCAACGTAATATTTCTCATGCAACAATATCTATGATTGAAAATCATTTGGTGTGGGTTTTGTTCTGGTGGCGCGCCAAATATCCCGATTTGTTCCTTAAGGGATACAAAGTTAATTTGCAACACGCACTTGGTACACGAATCCCCAATGGAATATTGAATTTCTTCTTTAAATATGCCTTTGGACGTAAGGTGTGTTGTCACTTATTCTTATTAGATTGCTTTGTTTGTTTGATGTAGTTAGATTGTAATTTCCTTTATCGAATCTAAATGATTAAATTCATGCTTAAACAACCTCTTTGATTGAATGCCACTTATATATTTATAGTTTATCACTTACTTTTCATTAGAATTTGCTTTATATTATGTTCTAGTTTGAAGTAATTTTAATGATTAAATTTCCTTAAAAGTAATTAGTGCCTTCATTACTCTCCCACAAAAGTAAATGCAAAAATTCACTTGTTTAGTGCATGTAGTGTTTGTCGTAACTTAAATATGTTTGATCTGTGTTTACCATATTTAGTGGTTACAGGGTACAAAAAAGGTTAAAGCACAAGGAATGGGTGTCCATAAACCAGAGGAAATTGAAGAATTTGGTAAACATGACTTGAAAGTATTATCCGATATGTTAGCTGACAAACCATTTTTCTTTGGCGATGAACCAACTACTGTAAGTTTCTTCTTTCTTTTTTTTTTTCGACAATGTTTTTGTTTTTTTTTTTAAAACAATTGTTTATATTTTAATTAAATAATATAGTTGGATGTTGTATCGTTTGCCGTCCTTTCTCAACTACATTTCATCTCAAAAGATGTTGAATTGCCATTAAGAGACTTTATGACAGAAACATGCCCGAATTTGGTTGGACACGTTTCACGAATGAAGGAACGTTGCTTCGCTGATTGGGATGAGATTTGTACCAAATTGGATTTAAATGCACATTTGCCAAAGCCAGAGTATGTTTTTGAATCGTTTGTTTGTTTGTAAAACAAGATTGAGATTAACTTTATTTCTTTTTCCTTATTTAGGCCAGAAATTAAAGAAGGCAAAGAAGGTGCCGAAGCTGAGAAAAAAGCTGAACAAGAAAATAATGAACCAGAAAAAACTGAAAAAGAATTAGAAAAGGACAAGGTATGCAGATTAATTTCTCCAACTGACTTTTTGAGTTGATTAAATATTTTTAAATTGCATTTTCAGTCGGACGAAAAAACTGAGAAAACAGAAGAAAACAAGGAAAAGGAGGAAGCAAAATAAGCGCATACAAAATTAAAGAAACACAACAAGATGAATAGATAAAATTAGGCAATTTTATAAATGCTTAATATATATTATATATTATTTATACATATATAAATATATTAAATCATAAATAAAAGAAGAAAAACATAATTTTAAAAAGTTATATATATATAAATATTAAAATAATTAATAATTAAACAAAAAAAAAAAAAAAAAAGAAAAATGATGGAAAGTATGTTAAAAAATAAAAGAAAAAAAAACGAAAAGTAAAAGGAAAACTCAGTAAAATATACACACACATATAAGAAATATATAAATAATTTATTTATATATTTATCCAGATAAAAAAAATAAAGAAAATCTCTCATGACGATATAATTATTTTTTTTTTTATATAATTATTATTATTAATTTTCTATTTAAGGTTACAAATTTTATTATTTTTTATTTTTTGCTCAAATAATAACATGTGCGTATTTGCATTAATTCTTTTATTGTTTATTAATTTAAATTTATTAGAAAATTGTTTTTTTTTTAATTATTATTTTTAATTAACTGACATTTTTGTGTAGTTTTTTCGTTTATTATTATTTTTTTTTTTTCATAAAATTAATTAAAAGTAAACAAATGTAAAATGGCCGAATGAAAAATTTCCTTCTCTTTTTTTTTTAACTCAAAATTGTTCATATTCCCGTTAAACAATGGTTATTTTGTTATTATTAAAATGGCCAACAATTAAGGAAATAATTACCGCATGTATTGGTTTACGTTTTTTTTTTAATTTAATTTTATTATTTACGTTTGTATTTTTAATCACATTAATAATTCTTCATAAATATTGTAAAGAAAATAAGTAAAAAAGTAAAAGAAAAGCTAAAATTTAATAAGTCTGACACATAAAGAAATAAAACAGAAGAAGAGAAAAAAATGTATAAAAAAAAGAAAAGAAAAGAAAATGGAGGGAAATTATATTTTATTATTTTCATTTAGTTTTTTATTTTATATTAATTATTATATAAATATTATATTAGATTTCTGTATGTAAAAAAAGAAAAAAAATTTTTTTTTTTTTTTGTTTTTAATAGGGAAAATCGTTATGATTAGAGAAGGGAAAAAAAACTTCCTTTTTTGTTAGGAGGAAGGAAAGAAAAATAATAAAGACTCGATTTTTTTTTTATTAAAACAAATTTTTTTTTTTATGATTTCATTATTTGCTTTTTTGTTTTACTTTCTGTTTTTATTTTTTTTCCTTTTTTTTTTTTTTTTTTGATTAATCGTAGGGAGATGTGGAGAATATTTTAAATTAATTTTTTTCTTTATTTCTTTTATGTTGTGTAAATAAATTGAAAAGGGAGTAGAAAAGAAAAGAAAAAATCAAGATCAAATATTTTACTTTGTACTTGCTGCTGGCTAATTTATTACAACAACAAACAAAAGAAAAAGAAAAGAAATCTACAATTTTTTGTAGAAGAAAAGTTTTTTTTTTTTTTTGAAATAAAATTATGAGTAGAAAAACAAAAGATAAAGAAAAACCCACCCACACGTGATTAAAATAAACAAAAACAAAAAAAAAAAAAAAGATGAAAATTTTAGAGATTTTTTTTGTGAAAAATTTTATATTAAAAGAAAAAATGAAAATCCAAAACGGACAAAAACTTTTTTATACAACTAAACCTTAGAAATTTTAATAATTAAAATTAACAAAAAAAAAAAATTAAAATTAAATTAAAATTAGAAAAAGAAAAACTTTATCGATAAGCTGCTGCTGGTTTATTATTTTTATAAAGAATATAAATGAAAAAAAAGCAACTTTTTTTACACATTGAAACTACGTGCCAATCCTATAGGGTATAAAAACAGAATTTGAAGAGAAATATTTTTTCTATTGGCACCTATTGAATATTTCTAAAAAAAAAACCTTTTTTTTTTTTATTAAGAATCAAATCACTGCCAGCTAATTTAAATGTAAAGTTTTTTTTAATTCGCTTCAATTTTTTAAATTTTTAATCAGCGCATGCTACGATTTTGTTTTTAAAATCACAAAGAAAGCCCAATTTTAGCGTCGTTTCAACACCCGGAGCACTTGTACAATTTTATGCAAATTTACATGAAACTGTAAAAGTGATAGCTTAGCTATTTTTTAATTTACTGTCAAAAACTGGATGCATTGGAAAATCTGAATGATGAAGAAAAAGAAGAAGAAGAAGCAGAAGGAAAAAAACATGACATAGCTAAGCAAAGTTTTTTTTTGTTGTTGTTGTTTTTATCATTAATCGTGGAGACGTCACCAGTTTTTTTTCTTTTTTTTTTTTTTTAAATCATTTTAATCATAAAACGAAGAGTAGAGTAACTAAATGAAGACATAAATCAAAAAAAAAAAACGCAACAAAAATAGAAATAATAAGTTTTAAAAGGTAGAAGAAAAAAAAATGAATAAAATCTATTGTAAAATTCGAATATAAAAGAAATCACCCTCAATCACAGCCATATAACCAATGCATTAACAAAAAAAAAAAAAAAATTTGTTATAAACAAAATTTAATTAATTGTGTATTTGGTGACCAAGAAATGTTTTTTTTTTATTATTATTAATATTATAAAGTGTACGTACTGCATGGTTCTCCGTAAGTTTTTTTTTTTATTTTTTTCTTTTTTTTTTTTGGGAAACAAAAATAAAAAAAAAAAACAAAAAATAAAATTAATTAATAAAATTAAACGTGTTGATAAATAAATAAAATAATTTAATTATAAAAAAGAAAGGAAAAATTAAAAAAAAAAATAATATTAATAATTGTTAAAAAGAAGAATGAAAAAAAGAATTATTTAATAATTAATTAAATTTTTTAACTTTTAAATTAATAATAATAAATTGTATACTCATTAAATAATTAATTAATTTTTAAAATTGATTTATTAAAGGAAAACCAAAAATTTTATCTGCCAAGACCGGAATTTCTATAGACCAATCAATTTTATTCGATTTAGTATTTATCGGTTAACCGATACTATTATATCGTAAAATCAATTAATTAATTAATCATTTCATGATTAAAATGGATTAATGGTGGTATAAAAGGAATACATAAACTGTTTTAAGCATCTTTCTTCTTAAATTTTTTTTTTTTTTTTCAAATTCTTTTAATAAAGTATTTGCGGTTATTATCGGTTTTTAATTAAAAAATAAATCTTTCTAAATCTCGTGAATGTCATCAATGCAATTGGTCGAAATCTAACTGATTATATGATTGGTTGATTTCATTTAGCGACCAAAAAATGACACATTTGAGTAGTTTTTTGTTTTTTTTTTTTTTTTTTTTAAGTTACTCTTAACACAGCTTAGTAAGAATGTGAATTAAATAAAATGTTTTGTTGTTTAGGAATGCAAAAATACCTTAATAGCTTAAACAGAGACAGAAATTCGTACAGTGCATTCGGTTGTGGTAAAATATCGTTACCACTGATGATCGTTACCATCAATTGGTTAGTTTAATAGAAAAAAGTTTTAACATCCAAAACGAGACAGGAAATACACATTATTAAAACCGGTATATAGCTTAAACCGCATAAATAAATTACGATACAACCGGTATTCACCTAAATTCAAATCATTAAACAATTTTTATGATTATTTTTTAATTTTATTTTCATTTTAGCGCTCTTAATTAAAATTAAATAATTTAAAATGAAAAATAAAATTATAATAAATAGATAAATTTAACAAAAATTAAATTAAATTAATTATTATAGAATTAAATTTTACAAAATGAATTAATATAAAAAAATTAATTAATTAATAAATAAATAAAAAAATCCATTTTTAGATGTCTTCTAATTAAATAAGTAAAATAATAATAATAATAATAATTTTTTTTTTAAATTAATTAACAAAATCTATGGATATAAATTTAATTAAAGTATCTTAATGAAAAATTAAATGATTGAGAATAAAAAAAAAAACAAAAATTACAGAAAAACCATAACAGAGAACGAACGTTGATGAATGATTGAATAAAGAACAGAAAAAAAAAAATCAAATTTATTAACGGTAATATTTTACAACCATAATTAAGTATAATTCATTAATAAATACAACATATTATCAACTAAAACAAATAAAATAAATTAAGTAAATTAATTTAAAATCTTCTTCATTGCATTAAAACATTTTACATTACATTACATTAAATTTAATTAATTAATATTAACAGAAAATAAATTCATTCAAAAAAAAAAAAGAATAATAATAATAAAAGGAAAAAAATAATTAAAATAGATTAAGTGTGAGCTTGAAAAATATAAAATAAAATAATTATAATATTAATATAAATTAAATGTAATATGTATTACATGGAATATTGTCAATAAAATAATTTGAAAATAAAAAAAAAAATTATGAATTTTATGAACTTTAGTGACACGACACGAAAATATGTGAATGCGTTACCATTGTGTGATTATAGTGCCATCTGTGATAAACAAAGCTATTAATAGTGAATTCTTATTAAAGACCCTTGACAAACTGTATATTCAAGAAATCAATGGACTTCTTAGAGGAAGCCTGTCTGTGCTGAACATAAATTAATTCGAATTACCAATTTTTTTCTTGACGCAAATAAATCCCATTTTGCAAGCCAAAGAGATACATGAAACCGTGGGTTTTTCAGTACATATAGTTTAAAAGATGTCGAATAAAATTCTATTGTTGGATCTACCTGATTCATTTAATTGACAATATAAGAAATAGTGTATGATCTCGAAATTGTGGTTAAGTGCCGCTCTAGGAGATCATTCATGTGATCGATCTCACACGCGGCTAAAAAATTTTTGTGCGGAACTTAACTGTAGGACACCCATTAATTTTAAGAAGAAAGTGACAATATTTTAGTGTTTAAGAACTGACACTCGATAGAATTATTCTGTAAAAAGCAATCCAAAACCAGGATAGAAAGAAGATTCATGATAAATTTGCTAAATGGTGACAACAAACATATATTATTTAACGCTAAATACTTAATTAAAAATTAAATAAAACTTTATCATCGAACATTTTTGAATTTGTAGAGCAGTATAAATAATCCAAGTAGATTTAATCTATTATTTATTACTATTGTAATTATAATATATTGCTCTTTTGGCAGTTTTCATTAATCATAGAAATTCCTGTTAATTCCAACTTAAATAGAATGAAAGAATATTTATTTTCTAGTCACAAATAGATGTCACTGTCTGTAAATAAAAAAAAACATTTTAATAGTTACAACAGGCAATACTATTTTAAAAAAATACAAAATTACACAAATATATCATGCAAGCACACAACACACATGCAAAACAAAAGAAAAAATTAAATTAAAACGACCGACAGCCGACAGGCAAAGTAATAATATTACCTTATTATTATTTATAATTTCAAAATGGCTGATATTTTTACGTGACGGACGGTCGTCTCGTCAACCCATTGTGTGTTACAAATCGGTGTTTATATTTTTAATTTTTTATTTAAATAAATAAAAATTAAAATTAACAACTAGCCAATAATATAAATAAAATAAATAAGTGGTTCTTGTCTATTTATAAAAATAGAAAATATAATTTATTATCACTTAAAGGGGAGAGAAAATATATTAAAAAATAAACAAACAAAAGTGTATAGGCTTAAGTTTATCTACAAAAGTTTTGATAAAATATAAAAAAAAATTAATAAATAATGTAAATTCTAGTGTAATTTTTAAAATTTTAATAATTTAATTTCTCCTCATTTTACTGCCTGTTCTGTGTGATTTTTTAAAAATTAAAATTAATTTAATTCTTTTTTTCTTTTCGTTCTATTTCTAATCCGTGTTGTGTGTTAATCTTTTATTTATTTATTATTAATTTTTTTTTTTTTTTTTGAATAATGAACCAAATAAAATAACCATTGGATTAATTTAAAAGAAAAAAATCAATAAGTGCTGTGCTTAAATGTTTAGTTTCATTTTAATTAATAAAAAGTTAATAAAATAAAGAAAGAAGAAGAAAAAAAAGGAAAAAATATGTCTGATATCATGGTTGACTTGGCTACCCTAGCCGAGGATGTGCGGGAAAAATTAGCTGAATTAGAATTAGAATTATCTGAAGGTAAGAAAAAGTGTTCTTTTTTTTCACATTTAATTTTGCTGTAATTAAATGAATAAAGAAGCAAAACCGAAGTAGAATTTAATTTAAAATTTCAGCACTAGCGAAATATAAGAAAAAAAAAATCCGTGTAGACGGATCGATAAATTTTTTTTTTCTTTTGTTTTAGTTCCCTTTAAACGGTGTTTTTTTTTTTACTTTAATTGTTACTTTAATTGTTACTTTAATTAGGTAAAAGAAAAAAATGTACAAAAAAATGAAAGAAATGAAAAAATAAATTTATTAATTAAAATGCATTATGAATCCTGTTTTTACCCTGTTGTTACGTTGGCTAAACGTGTAACAACATGAATAATTGTTTTGTGCAAATACCACACATATGCATAAACATTTTGGTCTCCTTAGTATTGGTGTTAATTTTTGCTTTTAATTGTGATTTTTTTTTTAATTTATTGCATTAAGTATTAATTCACGTTTATGGGATGAACGAAATAAAATCATTTCTCATTAATAAATTTTCTAATTGAATAATTTTTTTTTACGTTAACAGTAACTACCATAAAGAAAAATTAATAATTTAAAATAAATTATTGTTGAAGAAGATGTAGAAGAAAAATGAAAAAAAAAAAAATTGTCTATATTGATTATATATTGGCTGCACATGTGTGTGCGTTACACAATGATTCGATTTTTTTTCTTTATGTTGCTATCTCTTATTCGTTAGTTAAGTTTTTTTTTTTTTGTGTTTTATCAAAAAGCAATAAACAGTTTGTTTACTTAAAAAAAAATGTTTTTTTTTTTTGACATTTGCTTTTTAAAAAAATAGTTTTTCTCGTGTATTCTTTAATTATGTAAATTTAATAAATAAAATAATTAATTTAACATCAGTCTAATTAATTTTTTGCATGTGTCTTTTGATTAAAATCCATTAAGAATCGAAGAGGATAATTTCTTCTTATATATTCTAATTTAGTTATAAATTCACTTTACTGTCAAAAGCGACATCATTTACTTTTATGTGTGATTTTTCAATTATAAGACTTTAATTGTTGATAATCTAATAAATACACACCTTATGTGCGAAAAAGAGATGAAAAATTAAACAAAAAAATAATAAAGAATCAAAGAAACGTTTTTGACACATGAATTTATTTATGTTTGGCTAATTTTAACGATTAATTTTCTTCTCTGCAAATAAATTTATTTTAATAACGTTATTTTCTTTTGATAAATAACCATTGTTGATTGGATTATTATTATTATTTTAGTAATTTTCATTTAAAAAATGAAAATTTTTCCTTTTAATTTAATATGTTTATGCGTAAATAAATGTTAGTGAGAATTGTGTGTAACGTGATATTACATCCTGCTTGTTTATTTATTTAATAATAATAATTTTTATTTCTCGTCGTCTTTTTGGTTTTTTTTTTTCATTGAAAATATTAATAAAATTAAAATTAAATAAATGAGAGAAAAGTAAAGAAAATAATAAGTTCAAGTGAAAGGATTCATTGTATTTTTGGTTTTAATTTATTTATATGTAAAAAAAATTGTTTTATTGGAGTTTTAATGTTTCGTAATTAGTTCTCTTATTTGTTTTCTTATTTTATTTATTAATTATGAGGTGACATTGTTGTCTTTTCTACATGAAGAAACATTTTTTTTTTATAATCCAACATGTGCTTTTTTTATCTGAATAAAATGCTTTTTGGTTGTGAAATTTATTTAAATTATTTTTTCCACTGTACTTAATCTGTTTAATAATCATAAATCCACTGTACTTATTATTTGTCTGTGTTTGCAAACAAATATGGATTGTAGTCTGGAAGTTGCCAAATTTATTTTTTATTTAACAAATAATGTAAATGATTAGTGACGTTTATGATTATCTGCCAAAAAATAAATTTATTAATTAAAAAGAATAATTTATTTATTTTAAGAAAAACGTTTTAACGTAAATATTTTACTGTAGATATTCTAAAACAGACGGCAACTGTCAAGAACATTTCTTTTTGTTTTCTTTGGTTTAATTACAGCAGACTCTGTAATTTAACACATAAATAGTCAGTTGCCACTTATAATAGGCATGAATAATGTGAATAAAGTTGTTGTTCAACAATAGTTCAGGGTTGGTAGAAATTCATGATACTTTGTGCCACACGCCATTAAAAAAAATAAAATAATAAATATATTTTTAGTAATTAGGCTATAGTTATGAAGTCACAATTAAGAAAGCTAAAGGTCTAACTACACCACTGACATTTATATAATAAAGTTATTTAAACAAACATAAATAAATAATACATTTTTATTCTAGAGTTCTTTTAAAGACAGAAGGAACGAAGAAAAAAAAAAAAAAGAAAAGTTAAAAATATAATTATACACAGTATAGAGTCAGTCAGTACTAATGTCATAATTTTGAATTTTTTGTTGTTATTAAAGATAAAGCAAATTTAAACACACACACACACACACATGCCAGCAGGATTGATAAATTAAGAAATAACGAAAAAATAAATGGTGATTTATGTAAATTAGAAAATGATTATGATGACAGATAAAAATTATTCAAAGATAAAAAATTTATATATATATGTATATGTATTATTATTATTGTTTTATTAATTAAATTTTTTATTATTCATTTATTGTTGTCATAATAATTTTTTATCACTTTTTTTTTTTGGAGTGTTTCTATGTTTGTTAATTATTTATTATTTTTTATTAAAAAAAAAACCTTAATTTAGGTTTTTTTTTTGACTATTTATCGCTTTGGATAATTATTTACCAAACTATCAGCATCCGATATACAGGTGTGTAACGTACTAATAAAATACAAAAAAAAAAAAAACTTTTTTAGTATTTTCTAAATATAAACAGCGGTGTAAACCACATTTCATAAATAAATTGTATACAATTCGATTGTCTGTCCATACACCTATCGAGTTGTTATTTCTTAATGGAATTAAATTTCAATACAATATACAACACCTCTGTATACAAAAAAAAACTATAATCCTATTTATAATTTGGCAGGTTAACCCCAAACATGTCAGATTTATTTCTATATATTTAGATAAGTGAAAATAAAAGCAAGATTATCGGTTTTAATTCTTTTTAAGAATAATTGAAATTCTGAATAATGAAAAAGAAAGATTTGATTTCTGGTTTGCTAGTCCCGTCTGATTTGATTTGACCATCCTAGCAAAAGTTGCATTTTGTTTTGTGTCATAAAACTTTAAGTAGAACAATCGTAACATGTGACATTATCAAATGCTTGCAAAAATGTCGTACAAACAATACCAAACTGTTAATTTATGCATTGCGGATAATTGAATGCGCTTTGGTTCCAAACAAATCTGAATTTTAAAGTGAAATTCAAGTGAAGTCATAAATAATATATTTTATATGGGTTCTTAACACTGATTACAATTTTTTTTTTTTAATTTCTATAATTTATCATAATGAGATGCTTTTTTCTGGTCTATCTCGGTCGGTTCCGTTCTTGTACGTTTTACGTTTTATAATTTTTAATCAAACATATATATACAAAAAAAAATAAATAAAAATAATGATTTGTAGTCGTGCGTGTGATTCTCTATATAGAGAAAAATTTAACTGAACAAAAAAAAAAAAAAAACAGCAGCAAAAGAAAAACATTGAGAAATAGTTTTTTTTTTTTTGTGTACGGAAATAGAGTTTATTTCGTTGGTTTTTTATATTTATTTATTTTACAGTGGTTTTTGAGTTCAGTTCTTTCCTATTTGAAATTACTTTTCTTTTTATTATTATTACATTCTAATTACCCACAAATTAAGTGGTTTAGACGGATAACTAATAAAAAGGAAGGAAAACTGAAAACTAAACCAGAAAAAACAACGCCAAGAAATAGTTTTTTTTTTTTTTTTTTATTATTTTATTTTATTTTGGTTAATTTTATTATTTTCGTTTAATTTGATTTAATTTGTGGTTTGTTATGGATGTTGTTGTTGCTGTTGCTGCTGCTGCACACATTTATTATTATTATAGCTTGAATTGATTTTTATTGCTTAACAAAGAAAAAAAAAATATTATAAAGTTAATTATCGTTGATTATTATTATGTTGTTTTCATATGTTCGATGCAATTAAGAGTCTGTAAATTATTTTTGATTGTGAATTGCGTTATTTTACGTTTGATTTATTATTAATTTTTTTTTTTAATAACAAATTCAAATGAATATTAGGTTAAATAGCAAGAAATAATTTATATTTTTGATGAGGAATATTTGGGTTGGCTAATGAGGTTCGATAATCTAATCTTTTGTATTTGGCTGGTTTATTGATTGATTAATTAATTTATTATTTGTTTAACCTGGAAAACTATTTAAGCAAGGACCACAGCTTAAAATTTTATCTACAGGTGAATTCGAAACTTAAACACTTGGTGTGTGTCAGACGTAGACCTTAACTTATAGCAGATGTTATTGATTAATTAATGAGTGAAAAAGAAGTATTATTTTATGATTATAAATTCTGGAAAAGATTAAAAAATGTTTCTTTCGTGGATTAAAATTATCAGATAGTTGTACAGAGTTCATTCATCAATAGTTGTATTAATGTCATTATCAAAACCACGTTTATAAATTGATTCCCAGAACAGTTCTTTTGTCTCGTTTATTCAAAATTCTACAAAATAGAAGAAAAATAAATTATTTTATATGACTTTGGACATGAACTGTGTTGTCACAGCAATTTTTATTTATAAAGACAGCATCGATTTTTTTATATTTATTTTTGAATAATTAACGATTATAACGATTATAAGAAGATATGCTTTAGAATAGTCTTGGAATATAATAGATTATTTAATATAATTGAATACAATTTTTGGTATCAATTACTAGGAGTAATAAAGATGGGAATAATTTACATTTTGTTATTATTGGAAAATCTGTGAAGACATAAAATGTGTTTTCTGTTTTCAATTTTATTAAAACAAAATTAACCACACAACACTTTATTTTAATATAGAGACAGACCAAAAATAAAAAAAAACACAATATAATAATAATAAGAGGAGGAAGAAGAAGAAAAAAAACCACCATGTTGTGATGTTTAAGCATCTGTTTCTGAGTCGTTAACATTTTTGTTTTTGCCTTTTTTTAATGCAAAATAAATAAATTTTTATTGATAAAAATGAATTAAACAAAAATTTATTTAAATAAAGTTTAAAAATGTTTTTTAAATATATATTTTTTGGCAAATTACCAATGATAACTAATACGCAACAAATGGTATTAAAAAATTTATTTTTTTATTTATTTATTTATAAAAAATGTGATGATTATTATTTTTGTATAAATTAATTTATTTTTTTATTTCGATAAAATGTGTATTTCTGTAGAAAATGATATACAACAGGAATATATGTATGTTTTGCTACAAAAAAAAAAATAAAAAAATTAACTTAATGAGAAGGAATAAAAATTCGGTTCATGCTTGTTTTATTTTAATTATTTTTTCTACTGTTACTGCTGCTAATGCCTTTTTTTTTCTTTCTTTTAATGTATTAATTGTAATTCACTTCACTCTCTCTCGACCTTCACGTCATTTATTTATTTCTTTTAACTTTATTAATTATTTAAAACTAAAACTTCCGAAAAATAATATAAATATAATTTTAACGTTTTTTTTTTTTTATTAAAAATGATTATTTATTTTTTTTGTAAGTGTTTACCTGCGCGTGCCTACAAAATTGTGTATTTTTAAGTTTCAATTAAGCTGAATTTGTTTTTTTTTTTACAATTCACCTGTATTATATGTATGAATAATTCAAGTTTTTTGTTTGTAATTAATTATTTCACATATTCTTAATTCCGTGAATTAATATATTTTTATTTTTAATAATTAATTAATTAATTAATTAAGAGGAAAGTATGTATATAACATGTAGCAGTAATTCAATATTATATTAAAAATATAAATTGGTTTGGTTGCAAATTTTTATTTTTTGTTCAGCTGCTTTTTCCTGCCCTGCCCTTTTTTTTGTTTTGTTTGTTTCTTAACTTTTAAGAGTTTTGCAAAAGCTTTTAAAACTAACCGGAACACAATTGTCGAGCAAGTGGTTTTTATTTAATTCTCAAAAATGATCAAATAATATATATGAGAAATTTGGAGCATAATTCCTCACCTAGTTGCATTTTAGTGACTAAATTTAATAAAAATACCTCTTAATTGCGTTTTTTTATATAAAATTTCCCATATTAGCGGTGTGTTACCATACTGTTCAAATGTGAGAAACTAAACATTACCTAGGTTCCTAGAGTTATCGTTCAATTGTTGTGATTATTTACTTGTAACTGATCGGCAGTGGCGAATTAGCCTTCTAACGATCATTTTAGTTATATTAAAATATAAATAAACCGCATTTATATGTACTTAGTTGCCATTATTATGCGCTTAATATGTAGACACCTGTGTTGTGTTTTATTTTTTATGTTTGATAAATAATTATTTAAACATTTTTTTTTTCTTTTTCAAATGCTGTTGCTGCTGTTGTTGCACATGTTTCATTTTTATATAATTTTATAAAAATTCCTTGTTTTTTTGTATCTTTTTTTCTGTGTATCAACTAGATGTTGTTTCGTCCATAAAAGAGTTTCATTGTTTATTTCTTTGTTTAAAAAAAAAAATTAAAAAAATAAATAAGAAATAAGTGGAAAAAACAAACACACGCACACATCAAAAAATTAGTAAATAATAAATTGAAAAATTATATAAATAAAACAAAAAAAAAAATAATAATAATAATTTTATAAATAAATATTATACAATCAGAAATAAATTATAATTTCTATAAAATAAATAAAAATTAATTAATTAATAATAAAAATTGTGATTTCTATGAAAACACTTAAAAACAAAAAAAAAAAAAAATTAATCATCATTTAGCAGCGGCTCACCAACAACAACAATACAGCACAAGTAATTTTTTTTGTTGGTTTGGCTTTAAACTTTGTCTGTGGTTCGTTGTTGCGTTTTTTATTTATTTTTTTTTTTTGGTTAATTCTTTAAATTAAATTTTTTAAATGATAAAACATTATTATGCAAAAATTATTTATTATTATTAAGGAACAAAAAAGAAAAGAAAAAAATTAAAGAGAGAAAGAAGGAAACACGCAAACAAAAAGCATCAAACAAACAAAGAATGTATATTCCTTGTGTGTCTTGTCTTGTATGTTGCTGTGGAATATTATTATTAAAGATGCAAATATTTAAATTAAAAAATAAAAAATGGGAAAAAGCTTTTTATAATTTGTGTGTTTTGTTAGCACTGTGCATGGCGCAGTCTTACAAACAAAAAAGATTTTTTTTTTATATTCATTATGCTTGTACACCATCACCATCATCATTATCATCAGGGTTTGGTTTGTTTTTTTTTGTTCTTTTTTATAAAAATTAAAACTAAAAAAAATAAATAATTCCAGACACTATTTAATTCTTTTTGTTTTGTTTGTATTTTTTTTTTAATTTGTTACTTCTTTGTAGAAAATACACTCTTTATTTTTTGTGCTGTATGTAAATATATTATTACTTAAAATTAAGATGTTTTCGTGTCTCAGCAAACATTCTGTACTCTAGTCCGGGATATACTGATTTTTGTTTGTGTATAAGAGGACAAAATGTTTTTCTGCACAATGAATCCGAATAATTTCCCTTTAGTAATATATAAGAAAGGGACTGTTGAAGTTAATGATTATGCTGAACGATTACAAATTCACTGAAAGATTATGACGTAGATATGATTCGTTAAACGTAATTATTTTGACTTTAAATGAATTTGCTGGAACCACTTTGCTGTAAATGACGAGACTGATTCGTCATGTGTTTTTCTTACAAAATAATTACGAAATAAAACATAGAACACCACTACTTATAATCGCAATTTATTTTTTAATTATAAAATCTATAAATAAGGTTGAGATTGTTTTTAGTCGATAAAATTAAGTTAATTTTTCTTGAATATTTTAAATATTCTCTAAGGTGTCTCAACAACTACATGAGATGTCTACTAAAATCCCATTCCTAAGGCGTACTATAAAAAAGGTAAAAACGTGTAAAGTGATATTGCGTAATTTAAGGAGCGTCTCAAGAACACTTATTTTCTCAACAACAAATAAATATTAACCCATTGCATTTCAGGAAAATTTTAACCTAAATTGCACAACGGAAAGATAAAATAGGTAGCGAAAAATTACCAAAGTGTGCTAAAAGTTAAATATTGATGATATTGCAATATCAGGAATACAATTCTTGGAATAATGAAAAGAATCAGGAAATGAACCAGTTTGTTACATAACTTTGGACAATAAAAAAGTTCGCTAGTGACATTAAAGGTCACTCGTTTGAGGCTTGAAACTGCTCAACGTTTTGACAATTAAAAAAATAAAATTATTGCATTTTCTACCGGTGATCTCAGCTGATTGTCGTCGTTATATCTAATTCAATCAACATCATTTGATTAGAATGTACTAACCTTACAAATTTGCGTTAAAATCATTGTAAATAAACTTTAAAAAATAAATTTTAATTTTCTTTTTGAACCGAATCGATGAACTGCGAAATTTAAGTTTTATTTAAAAAAAAGTTTTTTTTATTATTTATTTCAGTTGACTTTGATTTTCATTTTTTTTTCTTTGACTTGTTTTATGGCTTTTTCTGCTTTGATTCTTTTTTCGTTTTTTATTCTTTGTTTAGGACAGATGAACTTTTAAATAATTTGTATTTTTTATTTGAATTAAATTGTCACTCTGTATAATCTTGTTTATATTATTTATTTATTTATTTTATTATAAACAACGCGTTTTGTTTAATTTTTCTGCATGTTATTGCTCTTAATTATGTGACTCATCGTCATCATCATCACAAAAGATTATTTCTTGTTTTATTTTTTAGATGCGGTTTTTTATGTTAATTTATTTTTTATTGATTCGACTAATGGTAATACAGCAAGCTTGAAACAATGTAGCGACAAAATATCTTTGTTTCTAAATTGTGAATTTTTCTATTCAAAGTTTTAAAATAATTAAATCATCGTGCTGGTGTAGTCGAGATAAATTCTTAGTTTTTTTTTAAATTATTATTAAAAGGTGTTTTATGCTGCTGCATTCATTTCTAATGAAAATATTTGTTTACATATAAATTAGAAGCTTATGACGGATTAAGTTAGTCTGCAGTAAATAAAATCAAGAAAAAATAAACCATTCCAGTCAATTACTCTTGTTTTATTCGTTGTATGTAATACATGGTGAATGCTTATTGGGTAACAATATAAGCAGCACCAACAGTAATAGAAATGCAAAAAGAGTTTTAATTGATGAAGCGAGAGTTGGGGTTATTTACACTTAAGGGCTCTTTAGAAGTATTTTTTGTTTACAAACGTAAAATGTTTGTACACCGGGATTTATTAGTATGATTTATGGTGTTTTGAAAAATGTTGTACAATTCTAGATGCTGCTTAGTAAACTTTTTCTTCATTTTCCACTCCCATTAACTACTATTAAGTTTTAAATAAATAGTTTTCTTATGATTTAGTACATTTCGATTTTATTTAATTAATATTTTTATTTATTTAAATATTGAGTGGGTGGTTATACTGTTCAAATTAGCTAGACCACAAGTAATGAATAGAAATTTAAATGCAGGTTTACTACTTTATAAACGCAAATAGTAGGCAGTGTTCGTTTCTATTCCTGCTGAAAAATAATTTTATTATTTGTAACTTTTTTAACTTTTGTTTTATAAATATGTATCATGATAACTAATGCTTAGGGTAAATTTTAGTATTTATTGTTGCAACACTTGTAGTGGTGGGTGGTTTAAAATACAGTTTTTTTTATATAGGGATACTAGGGCTGGAACAAAGACTTGCAGCAGAACAGTAACTCTTTGTAAAAATAAATTCCACAAAATGACATGATAGCCATATGCTATGCACAGGTTGATTTTAATGACCAAAACTGTTTAGAGTTAAGTTCGTTAATAATGTGGAGCCGCCTCTGAATGTTTTTTATTTTAATTTTTTTTTTCAATTGTCAACTGAAATGTTTTTATTTGTTTTAGTTATTTTATGTTACGTTTTGTAGTTGTAGTTGGTACTCAAGTTATGATTAATAGAATATAAGGGGGAATGACATCAATGATTATGTTATTATTACAAAAATAACAACAAGCATTTGGAATAATAAAAAATTACAATAAAAATACATTAATTAAATTCTATTGTTTTTATAATTGCTAATAAAAAAAAAAATAGAGAAGAAAATTCTTGTTTTAAATCTCAACAAGGTTATTTGATTGTTATGGAAAAATATTTTTTAATTTTTTTTTTTTTTTTTTCATTTCACTTCACTTAACACCAACTGTTAAGCCGTCATTCAACATAAAGATTTATTTTTATTGTTACTATTGCTATTGCGCTGTTGTTGTTTTTGGTGTTAGTATTACGCTGTATTTGCACATTATTCATTTTTTTTTATTAGAATTTAATTTAATTATGTTAAATTACCGGTTTGTGGAGAAATAAAAACAGAACAAAAAATTAATTAATTAAATATAATAGTTTTTATAAATTACTTAGGTTTTAATTAAAAATTTTTAATTTTTAAAGTTGTTTTATTGTTTGTGCTAATAGATGGCGGTAAAGAAATAAATAAATGTATAAATTATCCCTTTATACTTTAAATGCCAGTGGGAATTATAATAATTACTAGAAAAAAGTCTAAAAATTTATATAAAAAGTAAAAGCATCGTGTAATTACCAAAATTAGATATGATTTCTAATCCAGACTGCAGCAAGTATGCATATTGGTCACCTTATAAATTATTATAATGCGTCAGTGTGATTTGAGTTTAATTTAAATGAATTAAAAATATTTAACAAACAATATAACTCACCTGTAATAAAATAAAAAAAAAATGAAAAAAGTTTTCTGTCTTCTTTGATAAAGTTTATAAATAAAAAACCTTTTAACCTAAAAAGTAAAACAGAAATGAAAACAAAAAACAGCTAAGAATGACTAATATAAAGAAAAATGTATCGTAAGCGTGATTAAAGTTTATTTCTTACATGACTCAGAGTTTTATAATTTTGTTACTTTTATTTTTATTTTTTTTTGTTGGTTGGACACTTGGGCATCTTGTCCGAAGAAGCGCAGTATTCTTTAAAAAAATATATAAGCATCGTGTGAGCAACAAATATTGCTTAATATCGATAATAAATCAAATTATTTGCGGAACATTCTTAAGATTGTGTTTTGTTTACTTTTTTTATATCATTATAAGCCAGAGAAGCTTGTAAAAATAAAAATGAGCTTTTTAACAACTGTCATTGGCTTGTGTATTTTTAAAACATATATATTTCTTGTACAGTGGCTGCTCTATGCTTCGAAACACTATTTTATAATTGTAAAGGACATAAATCAAGTTATGTCTCAGTTGCTACACGCGCAATACCAAAATTCATGGATTTTCTTTATTTTTGTTGGTAAAGATTACTTTTTCCTCATCATTTCGAATTATTTTATAGCAATAGTTATCTAAAAAAAGTATGACTTAAAAATTAAAAAGCTCACTCATTGCGCATAAATTATCTTTTTAATTTTTTATTTTTCATATATTCAGTGTATTATTATTAATGTGGCATTTAATTGAACAAAACAAAAAAAAAAAATCTTTTTTTACTTGAAAAAATTAAACCAGTTGTTCAAATTTTAAATTTGTAAATAAATAAATTTCAATAAAGACAAATTGATTTGTTTTTTTCATGAAATTTGTTGCTACAAACCAATCCCAATTATTATATTTTTGAACATTAATTTCAGCTTTAATTAACTTTAAACACAGATTTTGTTGGTATTATTTTTTTTTTGTTCATTTTGTTAATGTTTGTTTCTAATATTGTTTTTTGATTTTTTATTTTTAAAGAATTTTAATAATTATTAATTTTTTTGCTGCTATTGATGTTGTTTATTGGTCGTAGTTTTATTTTAATTTAATTTTATTTGTTATTAACATTGTTACATACTTTATTTATGTTTCACCGTGTGATTACGTAATATGTAATCTACTTAATTATAATAAATAAAAACAAATTTTAATAATAATAAAAAAAAAATAATAACTTTGATGAATTTAAGTTCTTTTTTTTTTTTTTGGTGTGTTTTTAATTGCTTTCGTTTGAAATTAATTTTTTATTATAATATTGATGACACATTTCTCATTTGTTCGTTTGCTCTACTTCTTGTTCTCAAAAATTTTAATTTATTTTAATTGGCTAAGTTCACTTATTTTAATTCGCCATAACACCATTTGCTTAATTATGAATCAAATCTAAAATTTAATATCAAAGTGGTGACTTTGCGGTTTTATTCCGAGACTTTTTCTGTTTGGTCGTTATATTTATGTTTTTACTAATCCAGTGATTAGTAATATAATAAAACCCAATTATCAGCCACATAAATATAATGCATACAATAAGAAAATGCATTTTCTTAAGAAAATATATCGAAGTCAGAATTACGAGTGACGGATTAACTGTAATACTAAAAACACCGCACTATAGCTTTCCATGTGCTACTAAATCGATTTACCTTAATAATTTAATAAACGTGTAGTAGGTTGTAGCAAAATATTTGTAGATGTGAATTAAAATGGATTTGCCGTGTTCGTAACTCTTGGGAATCATTTCCCAAGAGCTATTAAAAAAATTAAATTGTTTTGCCAAAACGTTTGTTAATTTTAGATAACTTATGCAATATTAGACCGAAACAATGGTCCGATGTCGAAGTTCATATGCTTCATATTGGATTATTCAAATGCCTTGTAGAAGTCCTGCAAATACAGGAAAAGTAGAGAAACGAGTAAAACAAAAAAAAACGAAAAATTATTCTTTACTAAATTTATTATAATTTTTTTCTTTTCACATTTATAGATTTACGATGAGCCATATGGTGGGCTTATACGCACTATTAGTTATGAAATATGTTTGTTACGAAATAAAATATGCGATCATATGGTAAATTTATTGTTTACGTTTGAAAATAAATGTATGGCACATTTTTGACACACTTATGTATGTATACGTCTTCTCTGGCCAAACTCAGTGATAATTAAGCAACGATAAATTGAAAGTGGCTCAAGAGTTGTAAAAGCTTTTTGTTTTTTTTGTTTATCTTTTTTACGCTGAACACAAGGTGTTTCCTGGTCGCAAAACGTTTTTTGTATATGCCCCAATTTGCTGTGATTAATATACATACATATATATTAATTACATTTTAAACAGATTTGTTGAAATGCCATTTAAGAGAGAAAAAAAAAATTTCCTCTTTGCATTTTGTTCATATGAAAAATCATTTTTCTAATAGAAAAGAAATTAGTTTAATTGGTGTCATCGTCATGTACATTAGTTTAATTAAAACGAATTTAATTTTCTATTATTGTACTTCATGCATAAAATGTTTATAACATTTTTTTTTATAATTGAAAATAATTTGCGCGTGCGAGTATCTGTGTATGTCAGGATAGATTTCAAATTTGTTTATTTATAGCGAAAAAACTGTCTGCGCTTTTAATTTATTTTTGCTAATGTAACAATTGTTCGTTCATTCATTGCGTGTTTTTTCTTTTAAATATAACTGCGGGAATAAATGATTTTTGTTTTCTTATTCATTGTTTTTACTTTGCTATGTATCGAAAGTAAACAAATTTTTAATAAGAGCAAATTATGTTTAGTTTTGTTTAGATTATTGTAGTGAGTTGATTTAAGCAAATACTTAGTAATAAAGCAGGACTATGATTATGTTTATTTGTAGTAATAACGATAGAACAGATTAATTTATTGAATACAAAAATATTGTCTTGTTTACGCATGCGTAAGGTACTCAAGAAAATCAACATCAATAACTACTAATTATGATTGTAAACGAAGAAAAAATTTTATAAATAAGAAAATTTAAATAATTGTTTTCTTGGGTGTTATTGTTGTTGTTCGGTGCATTATTGTGAGTCAGTCATGAGTGTCAGCGCAATGTTACGGTAGTGAATCACCGACATTTAAACGTTGTTTATTCATTATTAGCTTAATAATAATTGAAGAAATTGTAATAAGTCAAAGAAATCTATTTCAGTTTTATATATTTTTAATTCGTTAGCATAATTATGATAATGAAAATGAAAAGATGAAAAAAAAAATTGTTTTTAATTATAAACTCGTTTCTGTCTCTTTTGATTAACCCTTTATTCATTTCTTTTAGTCAGTGAATATTTTCACCTTTCCTGATGTTTTTCTTCAATATTTTTATTGAATAATCTTGAACAGGGTTAAATATTTTTTATTTTATTTTGAAATTTCGACTAATTCTAGAGATTTTTTTCCTATAATTTTTTTTTTTTTGTTTTAAGTGGTAATTGTTATCGCTGCCCTGGCATAATTTATCGTTGTATAATTGCTTTATGCGTAAACATTTTTTTTTCTATTAAAAAATCAAATCATTTAATGAATTGCGATTAAATTTGATTTATTACTTTTTTTTTATTTTGTTAACCTATTGTCTTGTCAGATAAAATATTAAAAATTTGACTAAATTAATGCTTTCCAACATTGTAACATTTATATAGCGAAGGCCAGTTTATATAACCCGGAAATTCTATTCCTAGCGTTTATTAATTTTTTTTTATAGATTTTTTCACTATAATTAAAATTATTTATTAAATTCAATTAAACTAATTTATTTCAGTTGTTAAACCGTATGCCCACGCAAGTGGTTAATTAGATAAAAAAAAAATTGAATTTCCATAAAAATTTATCAGTGCTTATTGTATGAAAAACAACATTTTTTGTTGTTAATTTTGCATTTATGATTTTTTTTTTGCTGTAATTGTGCAAATAATTCACAGTTTGCTGTGAAAAGAAAAAGAAAACGAAAAAAGATCTCAAAAACATGAAAATAAAGTCATAAAACTAGAAAATTATTAAAGTTTTAATTATAATTTTATTTATTTATTTATTTTCTCGCTATTTAAATATATAAAGTGATTACGTAAATGTAAAAAATGTTGTCTTGACTTTTTTTTTTATATGAATATTAATTTTAAAGAGATTTTAAAATTTATTATTATGTACTTAGCATTTACGATGTTGTCGTGCTTTTTTTTTTTTTAATAATAATTTTTTGTGTGTAAATATTTAAGTTTTGCTACGTACGCATTATGCTTATAGGAACTCTACAAAACGATAATTGCAGGTAATCCATGCATAATACTGTGGAATTATTGTATTCATTTTTTATATAAGAATACATGTTAGGCGCCAGTATACGTATTTAATTTTTTTCCAGTTTGTGATATACTCTTATCGTAAAATTTATAAATTGTTAAGTAAGGTCTTTTTATAGGTTTTTTGATGTTGTCATCATATTCAAATATCAAATAATCAAAAGGATTGTTAAAGGGTAGCATCCGGACGATGAAACCTTATAGACACATAACATGAAATGTTTTCTTATTTTGGAATTGTCATTAATAAGATTTTTGGCTTATAGTCTTATGAATAGCTTGAGCTATTGTCACTTTAAAGTATTGGTTCTTTGGGATTTGTGGACGATGGCTTTAAAGGATTGAATATTACATTTGGATAGAAGATTTGGCATTAGATTTCATCATTTTAATCGTCCAGCTGTGTGCAAGTGTTTCAACAGAGTTTCGCGACTAACCATAATATACGTCAGTCTCCGAACCTATCGAACTAATATTTATAAAATTTTGTATCATTTATTAATCGTACCGCTCGAATGGAATTAACGCAGGTTCCTAAACATTTCATGCCATTGTTTTTGTTTTACTAAAGGCATTTTAGTTTTAAAGATAAGTAACACTGCAATGATATGTAACACTTAATTTTGATCATATAATAAAAATATATATTGAAATAACAGAGTTTAAAACTAATGAATAAACCTATGTAACTGACGTTTAACAATGTTTAGGGACTTATCCTCGACTTATTGCTATATGAGGGATTGTTTCTAGTTTACATGTACTGGTTTATTTGTTTACTGTGTGATTAATCAAATGTTAATTAAATATCCGTTTCGTTTTTGCAACTAAAGTATTTTCATGTAAGCGTATGGTTATTTTTTGTTCTATAAAATTAAGTGGACTTGTAGTGTCACTAAAGTTTGTCTCGAAAGTAGTACATTGCGGTTTCTATAAAAAAAATAAAATGTTTCAATACAAAAAATAATAAATAATATCAAAACTGTACCTTCTTCCTATAATAAAATTTGCTGTTGTAATGCGCAAAAATGTATTTCCTGTATGCAAAAGAAGGAAAAATTATAATAAATTTAAATTAATTTAGATTTTGCTGACTGGTTGTTGTTTATTTTATTTTATTTTATTTTATTTTAACCCGTTTTATACCAGTTTTATTAACAATATTTCTTTTTTTGTTAAATCAGTTTGTAAATAGTTTTATACCAGTTTTATAGTTTTGATGGTAGTTTTTTTTACTTTTGAATTAATTTTTTTATTACGTGAGTATCAGTTATATCAGCTTTTATTATGAACGTCACTTTTTTGTTGCTTAAAATTCATTAAATTACGTCTGCATACAGAAAACAATATAGAAAAATGTAGCGAGGTTTTAGCTGACAACATTTGTCGTCGTAGACTTTTTTATTTTTATTTCTATTTTGTGTACTTAATTTAAGTTCATAGAACTTAATAATAATAATAAATAATAATAATTTTAATCGTAATAAAAAATAATCAACTATTTAAATTTATTATTTTATTTTTTCTACTTAGTTAATTTGTATGAACGCGCGAACGTCATCAATTGAATTTAAATTAATTTTTTTTTTCGTCTCTCTAAATTGGTGGTTTCGCTCTGATGTGTGTGTTTGTTTGTTTATAATGTTATTTTGTGGTAATTTTTGATTATTATTTGTTGAAAATGTTGCTGTTTGTAGATGTATTTAGAGTTTTAAACATTTATTTTATTTATTTCATGTTAAATTATATCATTACAGTCAGTTCTCCTTTTAAAATCGACGGTTTTTTTTTTTTTTGGAATAAAAAAAAGACGTGTATTAAGGTTGAAATATAAAGACCATAAATTGGCAATTATTTGAATCATAACGCTTTTTTTAAGAATGCGTATGTAGAATAATCAAATGAAATAAATTCTATTTTTATCAGTATATAGAAAACCTTTTCATTTATGATTTAAAATTTTTAAATTAATTTAAATAATAGACATTCATTTTCTCTAATTCTTTAAATTTAAGAAAAAGGCTTAGTTACACATTTCTGACTTAAAAACTTTAGTTATTTAGTGCTTTATGTAACAAGTTCAACAATTTTGAGCATGCACTGTGCTATTGTAAATGCTTTTAAAATTACTCGTTATAACGTGAATTTTATGTTTTATTTATTTCATTAATTATTTCTGTTTATATTTACATAAATTAAACAATTTTTTAGTGTAAATTTCCCATAAAAAAAGAATTAAATTAACAAAAAGTATGAATTAATGCTTGTAGACATTTTTAATAATTTAATTTTTATTATTTACTTAAATAATTAAATCAAATTCAAATTAGATAAATAAAATTTATTTTTGTTTATTTTACAGAAATGTTTTAAAATGAAAAATTAATTGCATTTGATGAGTCAAAATAGAACACTGATTACAATAAAATAAAAATATTAAAAATGTATTACAATTAGAGAAAGAAAATTAATTGAATTTAGTAATATAAAATTGTTGAAATCAATGTAATTGGTTATCGACAAAATTTATTTATTTAATCTGATAGAAAAGCAATAAAATTTGTTGATTAGGCTTTGCATATAGTTTAGTTAAAAATGTGTGACTACATTGTAGATCTTTCTATTACGTAATAACTAAATTAAATTATAATCTCGTTTACAAGGATTTGTTATTGCTGATAAACGCAGTCATACGTACAAGTTTACAAATCGTTACAATGTAAGTTTGTATATTCCATTATTCTAAAAATTGTTCCGCTGTTGCTATTTTAAATTAATCGTTGATTGCCAATATCATTTCAACGATTTTTCTCTTTATCTAAATACTGATAACGGCTTGCGGCTCTTTATATAAATCATATTTGTTGTCATCTTCCATGCAAAATTGAAATGAATCAAAATCGATTATTTATTAATATACAAATATAATTTTTCTCTACTTTCTTTAATTAATTCTTGTTGTTTACCGAAAAAGAAAATTAAATTAAATTATTTATTTACTTACTTCCTTGTTTTTATATTTTTAATATATTTTGTCTTTTTATTATTTCATTACTTGGAAATAATAAGCCCTGAAGAATTTTATTTTTTATTATTTTGTTTTGTCATATAATAATGGATTGGATTTAAGAAATCGTTAATGGTGTTTTGTTAATAATAATGTATGTCCGTTGCACATGTTTCTTGAGAATAATGCGTAGTAAAATGAACTTTTATTTCTATAACAGTACATAAGTTCATAAAACATAGACAATTTTTGTATTTTATTCTAGATAAATTATAAATGAACTGAAAGGATATTATTATCACAAAAAACACTACTTGAATCAGAACTATCTGATCTGTTTGGGAATTCAGGATCAATAAAGATAGTAGATAATTAGTTGTTTGGTTGTCACCCTACAAAATCAATTTTTTTTTAAATTTAAGTCATATGCGCATATATATGTATGTATAGCTCAAGTAAAACTAATTGCTTATCTCGACTTTTCGTTTTACTCAATACTTACCTTGATAATAATTAAATAAATTTTTTTGTAAATGCAATTTGTATATTTTGGTGTGAAAAATATTCGTTCTTTGTTAACAAACAAATTATTAATCATTAATGTAAAGCAAATTTAAAATGTATTAATTTAATAAAAATTATAATTTTCTTATCTTTTATCATCAGTGTGCTTGCGACGTATACGTCATTTTCTATGAATGCACCGTTCTGTTGTTCATTGCGCTGCACTCACTCCTCACTCACTTTATAAATGACTTAATTCATATGACTGTCTTTTCATGTATTTTATTTATCTTTCGTTTGTTTATTGAGCTTCGTCAATATAGTGAAGAAGCGTTTTGGGCACATTTGTCATCATTTATTTTTATTATGATTTTAATTCATTTTACTTTACTTTACTTGATTTATATTTGAATAATTTGCAATCAATTGAATTGTTTATCTTTATCTTTTATTTGATTAAAAATCATCGCGTTTAACTGCTGCTGTTAATTATTAAAAAAAAAAAAATCAATTCACAATTTTATTTGTTGAATGCTGTAGGATTAAAATTGCAACACATAAAAAATTAAATTCAATTTAAAAGTATAAATAAAAGCTTAATAAATTCTAAATTTAACTTTATCGATTATGTAATATATTTTAATTTTTTATTATTTCATACAATGATGGAAAAAATGTGTTTATTTTTCATTATCGGTTTGTTTAAAAGTTTTATTTTTAATCAAATAGATGTCGTTGTATTCATTAAAACGAATGTTTATTATAATATTTTAAAAAATGTTGGTTTTATTTTTGTATAGTTTCGTAAATGACGGTTAAGCTACTTTTTAGTTTAAACTCAAACCTTTGTATTAAATGGACATCCCCACTTTTTGATATTAATTTCTCCATGCTTAATATTTGTAAAGAAAAAAGGTTTTATTTGGATATAAGTTATTGATTTTGTATGTGACTTAAGATAATTATTTTCAAAATACCAAATATAACTAAAGAAAAGTCTTTTTATTTGGTACATGTATCGTTATTGTAAATAAAAAGTTTTTATGATACATGGCAATTTTCAGCTTGAAAATGCATAAGCCGAAAAATTTCTCTACTAAATCTCTACAAAAACAAAGTATGCACGATTGACATGCGTTAAGGACATTTAAAAATTTCTTTATTTTTTTATTATCTTTGTTTCTCATCAATTTTCACGCATATTTTATTTTATTTCTCATAATTATTTATTGATTAATCAAAAATAGTAATTTAAAAAAGATGAAAATTAATGTTTTTATTATTATGTATTATCATCAATTTTTAATCGTTTAAACGAGAATTTGTAACGGTTATTAGTTGAAGAAATGCATATTGGTGCTTGGTTAATAAAGTTTTTAAACTTGCTTTAGAATTTTTATTTTATTTATTAATTTTTCTTTTTTTTTTTATTATTGAAAGAGAGATGAAATTTTCGGTTTTTTCATTTCTTCTTTATACCTTTAAATAATTTTTAATGTGGTTTAAGGTGATTACAATGAATTTAAAAAAAAAAAAAAATAAAAATAATATTACCGTTACGACATTATACTCTGTATTATATTACAAAATTAAGTTTAATAATAATAATAACAATATGAAAAAAATGTTTTTCATTTTTAAATGAAAATGAAACGAAAAAATTTAAAATAAATATACACGATGAAAAAAAAATGTTTTTATTTATATCAAACTTTTTGATTAGATAAATACTATGCGTAATAAGAAATTAACGAAATTTATGATATTTGTATGCAAAAAAAAAAAATTTTTTATATACTGCGAGGAACATTGCTGTCTTATCAATACACCATGAAAATTATAATAAAATAGATTTTTTGTCAGTGATAAGTACTTTTTTAAGTACATTTTATATTATTGAATTAATGAGTTGTGATAAATTTTCTACATTTTATACGAAAATTATTTAAAGTCGTCATGGCAAGGCAGATATTTCACCCGAAAATCATCATCTAGTCACGAATCGGTGAGTTCAAATCTATATATTCGGAAATAGTGGTTATAGACCGATATGTATTTGTAGAAAGTTCGTATTTTGGCTTCATATCTAAAATCATCGTGTTTGAATCTGAATAGAATAATCTTTTTGAAGGTAATTGTCGTACAGATAACTACAGTCGATCACATATTTTAAATTAGTTGTTTCAAATGTTTTTATAAGAATAAAAGAGTTTACTACACCAACACAGTAATGCAAATAAATATTTTTTTTTGTTTGATTTTTAAAATCGAGATACAATAAAAGGTTAATCTTTTCACTTTTTTTTTTTACTTAACTAATGCGCGTTGTATTCTGCATAGTTTTTTAAAACAAACTTTCACAATTATTTGATATATCTATAATTTATTGGTTTATGCTTTGTTCGTCATTTTTCTTTCTGGTTCGCCCCAATGCAGTAACGATGAGTTCTGTTGCTCGAGATTTACTGCTGTATTTTTTGGTGCGAAAAGGTTCACACTGCTGGTAGGTCTTATTATTTAATTTAATTAAATTTCTTTATTGCAAAATTAAAGTTATTTAAAAAAAACTAATAGCTATGAGGAAGAAGATATTTAAAAATTGTTATATTTTCTTTTCTTTATTTACTGTTAATAATATTTTCCATTTATTACGTGATTAAATATTATTTTTGTAATTTAATTAATAATTTGGCTTTCGTTAATTGTTTTTGGTGAAATTTGGTAACACATTAAATATTTTTTTAAGTTTTTAATTAATTATTTGTAACTTTGTTATGGTTATTACAATTTTTTTTTTATATTTACGTATTTCTAACAGAACAATGGACTGTAGCTTAAAGGTAAATTTATCATTCACGTGCTAGAATTCTTTTAAACGTGCTTTAACATTACATGAACACCCTATATGTGTTACATTTATATTGGAATGAAATAAAGTTGGCTGGATGCAAATATAAAGATAAAAATAATTTATTTTGCAACGGTATTATGCAATATAAATTAAAATTTATATTATATTTTCGTACGCATCTAAAAACAGGTAAGATAAGCTGTTTACCGTGCTGCTTACATTTGTATACTATTTGGTGTCAAAATGTTAGTTTCTGCGGCTATACGCGATATTACCAATAATAATAAATAATTTTGTCACTAAATAAATAAATTTGTATTTCTTTTTAAAAGTTGTTTATTCTTTTCTCAGCTGTTTATGTCGCGTCTCTTACTTTTTTTTTTTTATTATTTTTAATTGAAAATCAAGATAAATCTCTTCATGTATTGGGGAAGTGTTGATGATTATTATTATTATTATTATTTCTTCTTCTTCTTCTGAATAACATTTTGTGTGTTTGTGCTTTTTTTTTTTATTTATTTTAATTTAAATAAATGAGTGCGATTTTTTCTTAATGATGTTGATTTTCGTTAGTTTTATTTTTTTTATTATTTAATCAAATTTAGAAGGATACAATGAACTCTATGGTGTTGTTTAGCAGCTTTTTAAATAATAAATAAAAAATATTTTATTATTTGTTTTTATTATATTTTATAATAGCTGCTTTTGATAGAGCGTTTTATTTATTTGTTTGCTTAACACAAACACTTGGTTTGTTGTTGGGAGTGCTGCTTTTGTGCTTTTTTTTTAGGATTTTTGATTATTGTTTAAATTATTCATTATTTTGATTAATTGTTTTATTGCTGTATACATTTATATAGCTTAAGCTTTTATTAATTATATTTTTGATTGCTGTATTAACCTGGGTATAATGCGAGATAATTTAGAATACAAAAACTTTTTACGGGATTTAATTTAAAAATTAATTTGAAATATTTTGTTATTTTTATTTCTCTGAATTTAAGTAAATTAAAGCAATCTTTGTCTAAATGTGGATAAGAACAATACAAATTTGAATATATAAACAAAAATTCGTATCTAATGCGCATGCGTTTATAACTTAAGTCTTTACTCCAAGGCCGTGAGACACCGATTGCGTGTCACCGATTTAAGTAGTATAGGCTTTGTACATTAGTAAATTGGTCTAAAAATGTTCCTTATAATAAAACTGTTTTTTATTTTTGCGGTTTAAACAATTATTCATAGATATTAAGACAGAAATTTTATTATGAAGCACACGAGTTTCTTCAAACAGACAGAATGTCGATAAAAAGTTAAAAGAAATATCACAGAACACATGACGATGTTACTTGGTGTTGGTTGTTTATTATTTTTTGTAAGATGCGGCATTAAAAATATTTTGCTGTTTTATTTTATTTTTCTTTATGAAATAAACTTGTTTGGTGCTTTTTCGTATTTTTTTTTTTTCATTCTTTCTTTCTTGAGTTGAAATTTTTTTTTTTATTTTTTTTTTAAATTCTCATCTGAACTTTTCTTGAATAAAATTGTTGAGTTGTTGTTAATGAAGGTTCAGTTTGGTTCTGTTCTGTTCTGTTCAATTCTGTTAAAATCTACCTTGTTGTCTTCTCGTGTGCTTGTGTAAAGTGAATAAACGAAAAACAAAAAGTTCAATCCTGATCCGGTTTTTGCTCTGCTGAGGCCTGTCGACTCTTCAACTGTTTTTTTTTTCTTTTTCTTATTTTTATTACTCGTGTTGGGTTTTTTATTCACTTATTTATTTATTTTTATCTTTCTTTTACTTTATTATTATTTCTCTTAAATTTTTTCGTTTATTTGCTTTGTTGTTGTTGTTGTTGTTGTTGCTGCTGCTGCTGCTGAAACTCTGTTTCGGTTGATTCTGCTATGTACCATGGTGTTTATTAATTTAAAAAAAAAAACTAACACACACATGACACGCAAAGGTTACAGAACAAAACAGAAGAGAAGAAAAAAAATACCTTTGGATTGTCAATTTTCCATGTTAGTTTTATTTTGTGTGCTTATTTGCCAAAATTATTTTTTATTTGGATATAAGGTGGATGGATAGAAGGTGTATCAAGAGTAAAATAATAATTTATTAAAGAACACAAATCACTGAGAAAATTTACAATGAGAAATGAAGGGAATATTTTTTCTTTGTTAGTTTTTGCACACATTTTTTATACTATCACCCAGTTTAAACATTTTTTTTTAAATAATTTTTCAAGCAATTGGTGCCTAGTTGCATAGCTTTAACGATCTATAATTTGTCCTTAAAATTGTATAATAAAATAATTATTAGATCATGATGTCAGTGTTTGGTTAGTTATAAAAAATGTTTCGCTTGAATTGTACCAGCAGCCAAATTTAAAACGAATTTTTTTTTAAACCGTCGGCGCATAACGGGGTATTTAATGTAATATTTTTCGCGTCCTTGTCAATTTACGGCTTTTTTGCTGTTGTTTTAAACATAATTTGTTATTGTCTAGGCAGCAACTGAATTTCTTTTGTCTTTATGTTAATTTTTTGCTGGGTATGTTACGCAATTTTTTGTTTTTTTTTTTTGTTTTGTTAAACCAGAAACATGTATATCAGCACCAACAAACAGGAGCGGCATAAATCATCCATCCTACGCACAACGAACAGATGAAAAAAGAACGAAGCACATTGCGTATACTTGCTTAAAATAATTAAATAAATATAAAAGTGAAAAGAATAAATCATTGTTGAGGTAAATGTTTGTTGTCATCTTTTATATTTGGTAGAAATAATTTTTTTTATTGTTGGAATTGTATTACGAAAAAAAATGCCCATTTAATATAATAATGATAAAAAATTGCTCTTAAACTTAGTGTTTATAAGCCTACGAATGTTCTTGCCGTCATATGTCCACCATATTTGGCTAAAAAATTTATCTCATTTTTATTTTTTTATTTATGATTTTGATTTTCGTTTTCAAGCGAAGAATGTTCACCAAAAAATGTTTTTTTTTAAAACTCCTATTGTGATTTTGTCTCGATTCAGATTCAGATTAAATTTGATTTAATTTTTTTTTATTTTTATTTTGGATAACGTCTCCTCATGTATCTTCACTATTTACCGTTAAGAAATTTTATTACATATTTTTTTCTTGTTGATGTTTAATAATTAAAAATCCAAAGTAATTACGAGGTAACTGTCTTGAGTTTTAATTTTGTGTTTCGTTGCGTTTAGTTTTTTTTTTTTTTTTGTTTGTTGAATGAAAATGTTTTTATTAAATGGTATTTTCGAGCTCTTTTCAAGACACACAAAGGTATTCTGTTATTATAATTTTTTTTTTTTTTTCAATTTTCTTAATGAACAAACAACACTTTAATATCGAAGTATAGTGAAGCGTAAACCGGTTTACATTTCATTACTGCATTGTATGTCGCGCATAGATAAAACATTTTTTTTTTGTTTTTTTGATTTTTCTATATCAACCTGAAGACTAAAATGTGAAGAAGATCGTCATCATTAACATCATCCAATCGTTGCTAACAAATATAAAATTTAAATTTAAAACTGTATTCCTTACGACGATGGTAATTGTGGTGATGCTGCGGCTATGACTGGCATTTTGTTGTTTTCATCAAAAATGGTTTAGAATAAAGAAATTATTGCTGTGAATAAACGGGTGAGCGGCAACGCAATCCTAAAGTATCCAGACAAACTTCAATGCAGTCATTTCGATATCTTATAAGAAAGAGTATTATTGAATATAAAAATGATGCTATGGTTTTACTTTTATTCCCTTTTTAAAAACCAGATTAATATTATGAGTGCTAGTTAGTTGTTAATTTATTTCTTCGTCTTTAATTTCACATGAGATGCCTTAACGCAAAAAACGTTTTAGTTCGTGATGTATACACGCAGTCTGCAACCATTTGAAGGCAATGGTTGCAATGCTCTGGAAAAAATTGTTAAATCGTTTATCTATTAATAACTTTCGGGTTTCATCGCTGATTATTTTTTTCATTAGCCCGGTAATGTACTTATTTTATTTTTATTATTTTATCGGTTATATCAGCAAAGAAAACATTATACAACGTTAAAAAAAAAAAAAAAAAACATTTTTATGGTTTTTGCAGCCTCTGCATTCTTTCTCTTCTTAATTTATTAAATCCTTTATGGTTGTACTAATTGCACAATGATTTTATAATACTTTCACTGATGGCTCTTTTTTCTTTTTTCAATTATTTTAAAATCAAGTAAACGATTACTCATAGTTTTATTGTTTTTATGCTTCATCTTTTCTTGACTCGTTAATCGTTTTTTATTTAAGTCTTTGTTTGGTTTTGTTTTTATTCTATCCTGTCTTCTGTTTGCTTTTTTTTTTGTAGTTTTTTATCATGAAAGAAAATTTAATCTTCATGTTTCAGTTCAAGGACGTTTATTAGATTTTTTATTTTTTTTATTTCAGCAGCAGCAGCAGCATTAGCAAAAATGTTTATATTCACTTCGCTTGTTTTAATGCTTGTTGAATAGTTTTTTAATATTATTATAAAAGACTGGATCATTGCATTGTGGTTTTAAAACATTTTTTTTTATTATAAAAACGTTTATCTCGAGCTTAAATTATATATTTTTTTACCTGCTTAGTCAATGTATGCAAATTATAAAGGAGATTTTTGCAAAAAATGTTTGTTTTTTATTGAGAATATCCAAGCTAAGCAAATTGTATTATTTGTAACAGAAGAGCCAATATTAGTAAATTTAATTGTATAAAAATGTCATCGAAGTAATTTTTTCTTCTTAAATATTGAAAACACAACTTGAGTTTCATTCCCGATACACAGTAAAATCTACAATCACGAGTGTTTTATTTCAAATTTGTTTAACTTTGAAATATAATTTGTTGGGTACGTAAATTACAATACAACTAGTTGAAGTTTTGTAGCATCATTTATAGCCTAAAATCAACTTTATGTAATATAATAGTTTGTATTTGTTTTTTTTCTTCTTATTTTAACTAACAATTTTATTGAAATCGCATATTTATCGAATATAAAGATTGAACGTAAGTATAAATGCATTTGAAAAATGCCTAAAGAACTTCTGTTACTTTCATTTTATATGTGAGGATGCATAGTAAATTTTAAAGTTAAACAACATTTTCATCACATTAATAAATCCTGATAATTTTCAAAAATAAAATCAAAATAAATAAAGTCGTGCAGGATGTTAAATTCCTAATAAAACGATGACACCTTACCGTACCAAATAGGTCGTTAAATATTTAAAAAAAATAAAATAAATAAATACAGAAATTCTCTTGTTGCCTATTAAAAAGTTTTAATATGTGTGCAAAAAAATTATTAAAAAAAGTCAATTTAAAAGAAACGAAGAAAAAAAAAAAAGAAAAAATGTCGTGCCAAGAGATATAAAAAAGAAGAAAAAAAAGAAAACGAATCCACCAACCAATAAAACTAAAATCTTTTCCAATATGTGGTGTAATAATAACTATTTTTATGAGATAAAAAGGCAAAATAAAAATTAAGGTACGGTTCGGTTCTAATAACTTATTTATCTTTTTGCAAACCAATAAAATAAAAGTGGTAATACTCGTTTAATAATAATTTTTTTTTTCACTGATTTTATTATTATTATTGGTGGTGTCGTTGTTATGGTTGTTGTTGTTGTTGTGCAATAATAATAATAATAATTGTGCAAAGTTTAAATGAAGAAAAAAAATTTAATTTTCTAATAAAATGTGTTTTAAAAACTGTATGCAAAGCCGCACACAGCACTAAATTTTTCTTTTTAAGTAACAAAAAAATAAAAGATTGCGAGAAATTGTTGGTACTATAAAAATGCCATATTTTAAAGATTTTAAAGTATTTTTCGCATGCGCAAAAGGTTGTTGATAATATGCTGTCATCAAACCGTCATGCTATCAGCAAAATTGATGTTTAAAACCATTACAAAATATTCTTTTTTTTTTTTTTTTTAAGATTATTAGTCTTTTGAGTTGCGTTGATACCGGGTGGTTGCCAAAATGTAGTAAATTTATTCGAGAAATATATTTTTTTTTATTGAGGCAAGACTTAAGGTATCAGCGTTTGTTTCAATACAAAGTCATTATTCGCTTAATCGAAGAAAGCAGGAATTTAGCATAAATATATATTTTAAGGCTAAATTACGAGTCACTTATTTGAACAAATCGCACTGCACCTTTTCATTAGATTATTAAAAAAACGTTAATAATGAAATTTCATTTTTTTTTTAAATAAACCGGCTTAAGGTTTGTATTAATAATAATAAAAAAAAATAAAAATAAAACGATTATGGTTATCCGTTTTATGTGTTTGTATAAATTTGCGCTGCACACCGCTAAATTGTGTTATTTATTAAAAAAAAATTTCTATACAAACGCTAAGCATGAAATTTATTATATAAACGCGACATACACAGCTGAGTGTATAATATTCTTGCAATAATCATTTATATGTGTTTGTGCTTTTCTTATTTGATTATTTTATTACATTTTATTATATTTTACAACTACATAATCAAACGATGCTTAAGTTTGTAATTTTTATTATTTTTTTATGTAAGCTTAGGTAACTTTTTAAAGTTTCGTTTGAAAAGAAATAAAAAAATTCTTTGATTTTCTTTCATTTTTTATTTATTTTTTTTTTTTTATTACTGGTTGTGTTGTTGTTTATTTCTTTATTTTTTTTTCTTGTTTGCCGTTAAAAAATATATTAAATTCCTGTTCTTTCAGTGCATTGAAGTCTTTCGTTCGGCTAACACGTAATTAATTATAAACAAAAATAAATGAGATCGCGTTGTGTATTGTTTTTATTTTGTGTGTGTTTTAAAATTTAATTAATGTAAATCACAAATTAAATTAAGTAAAGACAAACAAATAAAAAAAGTGGGTGGTGTTTTCTTGTGAAATTTTTTTTTTTTTGTTTTATTCGCTTAAGGATTATAATTAATTAATATTTTATTATTCAAATCATAATTTGTGTAATAATTGATCATCTATTGCGTTATTTTTTTATTAATTTATTTAAAAAATCTCTTCTATTAGAAATTAATTAATTAAAAAAATTAATTAACATTAAACAAATTAATTACCGTCAGCATTGGCCTGATTATAAGGTGCTTTGCCTGCTGTTTGTATGTAAAATAAAATTAAAGCTTGTTTTATAGTTGAGTTTAATGAAATTAAATATTTTTTAATTAAAATTATTAATTCCTATTAATAAGCAGTAATTAAAATTGGTTCGAAAAAATTCCTGCAAGGTAGAAAAAATTAGTTACTGCTGTTGCTGCTGTTTCATGGATAAAAGTCCAATCTTAAGCTGTATATAAAATATTTGCTTTAAGAATATATCTATATACATAAAAGCATTAACTCTTTATATAAACATTTTGATATTAAGAAAAAAAAGTTGTTTAACAAGAAAAAAATGTTTTTTTTTCTCCAATTGTGCGCGGATTTGCTTATTGTGTTCTCTCCTCACAACTTGTCCAGATGTTGCTGTTTTTTATGCTTAAGAAGAAATAAAAATTGTAATTTTAAAATTTATAAACCTTTATTTCTGTCGTTTATGTGGTGTTCACGATTTTTTCTTCTTCTTCATCTTCTGTATCTGCTTCAATCTTTTTTTTTCTTCACAAAAATGAATTAAACAAAAAAATCAAATAATTTTTATAATAATAAAATTTATTGTTTGTTATGTTGTTTTACACTCGATTTTAATGTTTTGTCTGTCTGCCTCTGAGTGTTTTTTATCATTACTATTATAATTTTTTTTTCTTTTCATTTCTTTTCTTTTATAAATCAATTTAATTCTTGTGTGCAGAACAAGATAGAAATGACGCGAAGATACAGTTAGTTTTTGATATAATTATTTTTTTATTTATTATTGTGAGAAGAAAATGCTTGATGATTTTTCATCTTTTTGATTTTTTTTTTTTTTTATCATTGTATAAGCAAATTTCTTCTGATTATCGATGTGTCGCATTTTGAATGTTGCATACGACTGCTTTGTTGCTGTATATTAATTAATACTATGTTAAATAAGTAATGAACTTCATTTAGTTGTTTGTTATTATGTTTTAATGAAATGCTCTTTGTTCAATGAAAATTTATTACTAATTAAGCAGTGATCTAAAATGCGATTTATTTAATTTGTCGGTCATAATCCCTATTCTAATTAACTTTGATTATTTTTAATACTTAAAAACTTTCAATTTATATCATCTTAATTCCATCTCACACGACAAATAAAATCTTAACCCAACTTTTTTAAATATTTTCTTGAAAAAGTAAAAATTAAATAAATGTTTGAATAAAATTATAAACTTTTAATTTCATTTTATTTATTTATATTTTATTATTGTTTTTAATTATAATAAAAAATACAAACAATAATAAATAATAAACAAAGAAATTAAAATTAAAATAAAAAAAATTATTATCGCCGCCATAATACTGTTAATTTGGTTTGTTTCGCTTTTTTCATTAACCTAAAAATATTTATTTTGAATACTAGTTAGTAAGGTAAAATATACAAACAATAATAATAATAATAATAACAATTTTAATCATTATTTACATATTTTGTGTGTTTTTAATTTTTAATTATGCGCCATTTGCGCGCGCACTTAACTGTTTTTAATTAAAAAAAGAAAAAAAAACTAAAATATAATTTCTCTTTAAAAAAATCTTCTATTTCGTTTGTTTTACATAAATTTATTTATTTAATAATTTTCTGCTACTTTAAAAACGGAAACACATCACATAGATCTCATCGTGTACTGTTTTATTTTTCTAATTTCTTCTTTTATTTTTTTGGAAATTAATTTCGCCACTTAATTGTGTTTAGCTTAAAAAGATAATTTTTATGATTTTGCTTTAAATATTTTTTTCTTTTTATTTTACGTGGTTATTTTGGTTTTAATTTCAAAAAACATACAGAAAAAGCGTTTTAATTTTTGGAGGAAATGAAAAAACAAATAAAAAAAATGAAAGTTTTAGCTAAAATAATTAAATAATTAAATTAAAACAATTAAATTTACTTTGTTTTTTTTTTTTTTTTCTTTTGGCAAAGATCTTCTTATTTATTTCACTCAATTAATACAGGAATTATTACCATTTATTTGTTTGGTTTGGTTTTTTAATTTTTTCTGTGGCAATTTAACAATTTTTTTTTTTTTTGTCTAATTTAATTTTTTTATTTAAATAAGAATGAGAAATTATTATTTTTTAATATTTAATTAACTTTAATTGATTATTAAATATTTTATTTATTATAAACAAAAAAAAATCAATTATCTAATAATCAATAATGCATAAAACGATTTGTGCTTTTATACCTTTTTATTTATTTATATATTTGAAAGTTTTGTTTTTTAATTATTGGATTTTTAAATAGTTTCTTAAGTTGTTTAGTTAGTCAAATGTCATTTAGAGCATAGAATTATTGAAAAGTAAAAAATAAATAAATAATTTTAACCAAAAAATGATTTCTATTGAACCTTAAAATATTATGCTTTCCCTTTAAAGTAACTAGAAATTTGGTATAGCTTTTTGTATAACTTTATAGTATAATTATGACACTTTGTTTGTACACAATTCTTTAACACCATTTTATTTGAAGTGAATTTTGCGTATTTTTTGAGGAGTTATATTAAGTAAATGGATGCACATCAATTACCAATCATCAAGATTGAAATACTGTGATTTATACCTTCAATAGTTTTTGTCTTTTTTAATTGTTTCAGTACCGTCATAGATGTGCAGCAGCAAAGTAATATTTCTATGATTGCTGTTGCGTCAATTATTGTACTCTTTTTTTTTTTGTAATTAAATTAATGAATTTCCACTCTGTTAAGTAATTGCAACATGTTTGTCGATTTGCATTTTTTATTTACTATGATGCACACGATTATTGTTACTGTTTTCCCCACCGATTTTTTATTCGTTTTTTTTTTTTTATATTAATTTTCTTCTTCATTTCTGGTTTACATATTTAATAATTTCTTATTATAATGAAATTAATTTTTTCGCTTTTTTTTTTTTTTTACTAAGCCGTATAATTAATTTATTATTACAGAAATTTACTTTATTTACCTTAATTTTGGTTTTAGTTGAAACAAAAATAGAAAATTTTTCATAGAAAATAAAAATCGTTGATTGGTAATTGATTTGTGTTTTGTTTTTGTTTTGTTTCTACATTTTTTTTCTTTATCGATTATTGATTTATATTTTGCTTTTATTAATGGGAATAAAATTCAACCGTAAACATTAATCGGTTTATTTCATTTTGTGAGAATATGAAATTTATAAGAAATTAGACTCAGCACAGTTTAACATTTAGAAGAAAAAATAGAATCGTTTAGAGGACGAATGCAATTGAATACAATGTTCGTGTTGGGTTAAGTAATGCATTAAATTTTTTTTTTTGTTTATATTTTGATTATTCACGCTTTTGATCTTTTTTCACTGGACTTGAATTTTCAGTAACTCTATATCATCTATACGATTAAAATCTAATTTATCCTTATAAATTCACTTTTACGGTTTAAAGATAAAATTCCAAATTTGCCACAAAATTAACCGGTAATGCTTGTGAACGAATAAAAACTAAATGGATTCGGTTAAAAAATAAACGCTGATTTATTTGTTAGATAAATTCTTCTCAGCATTAAAACTTATTATAAATAATTTTATTATATATTTTTACTCGATAATAATTTCGTTTAAATATTTTTATTTTATTTTTTATCTTTACTATAAAAAAGCATCGTTACACGTTTCGTTTCTACTTGTTATTACTTGTATTTTGATTTATCAGAGCAAAACTATATTAATTTATGTTTTATTTTTATTTTTTTACATGAATAACGATTTGAAAAGCATTAATTTTGTTTACTTAAATTTTATGTTGCTGAGATTTTATTTTATTTTAACCCTTAAAGCGATTTTTTGTTATTGACGAGATACATAACTGGTGATTTTTTTTTTTTTTTTTTTTTAGCTTTTCTTTGTTATTCGTAATCATTATTTTTGTATATAAAAATTTCAAATCTTTGTAGACTGCTGTAAGGTTTTTTATTTTTATTTGATTTTTTTTTTTTTTTGTTAATTTAAGTAAAGAATTTTTATCTGTTTTCTCAACGATATATTATTTACTCTTGTGACTGAGTCTTTATTGTTGTTATAGAAAGAAAGATATAAGAAAATCAACAGTTATTTAGTGTTTTTTTTTGTGTAATTTTCTGTTTTCATTCTAATAATAAAAATATTAATAATTGATCGTATTAAATTTTTTTTTTTTATAAATTCTGTCTTGACGGACGGACAATGAACTAGATTAAATTTTTGTATTACTTAGTTGTTGCGCTTTATACTTATAACAACATAGAAAAATAAAAAGCATGACCGGCTTGTTGTTGATTTCATTTCACTCGTATCACGAATTTTATTTTTATATAATTATAGGTAATATTACTGCTGCTGTTGTATAATTTTTTTTTTTTGATTTTATAAATAGAAATTAATCATAATAATTTGTTATATGATTTGTAGTTAAATTGTGTTATAGTTGCAACAAATAAAATGAAAGAAAAATTCGTAATAACAGTTGTTATCGAATTATAAGACAAAGTAAAAAAAAAAATTAAGCAAAATTGTTTGATTAATCAGTTTAGTTTATTAATCTTTTTATTAATTAATTAATTAATTAATTATCTCAGAGTTTCAAATTACATTATTAATCTTGCTCTGTAGTCGCATTTTATTAGTTTCTTTACAATTTTATAATGCTTTGTATTTATTAATTGCAGCCGTCTCTGCATTGATTTAATTAATTATCGCAATTTTTAAATACATGATTATGTAAAGGTGGATTTTTGTAATAATTTTTATACAAACGTGTGCGTCGTTACCTTGACATTGATGGCTGCAATTAATTATTATTTTTTTATTTTATCCCATAGCATAACAACATGATTATGTTAAAGAAAAATTAAATTATGAAGAAAATTTTATTAAAAAAAATATTTTTTATATTTCTACAAAAATAACACTCTGCTGCTTCCTTTAAACTTTTTTTCTTCTGATTTTATTTGTAGAAGTTGAAGAGTTTTATGAATACATAATAAGCTGATAATAAATTGATTGTTGATTAATTTCTTGTTTGCTTTTTTTTTCTCTTATATTATTAAATTTATTGATTGATCACGTGCCGTTTTGAATATTCCTTTTTATCGTTTGACTTTGCTTTAATATTCAAAATAGGTTTCTTTTGATTTTTATTGCTTGATTTTTAGGTGTAAATGTTTGTTATTTTATTCAGTTTTTGTTCTCTTAAGTAAGAGGTTGTGAACTCGCAATGGAAGCTAAATCAATTTTGTTAAAGAAGTAAAAATGTTCGTGAAATTTTATTATAATAATCAAGTTTTGATTCTTAAAAGATCAGCATCAAATTAGTTATTGATGATTTGAGGCAAAAATAAAATTTATAATAATACTAATAAAATCGGGTATTTACATATGTGTATTGTGTGTTGAATATTGTGAATCGTAAAAATTATTTCACAATTTGTTTATTTTCCGTTTTAACTTAATTTGTGCTTTTCGTATTTGATTTAGTTTATTTATAAAACTAATTATTATTTGTGTTATAATTACCCAAGTATTAATATTTCTTCTTATTAATTATTTTCTACCTATTGTGTTATATGATTTTTTTTTTCAATGTTTTTGTGTGTTTTCATAATTATTTATACGTAATAATCAATTACTTACGGGTAAACTTGAAATGTGCATGTTGTTTCTTGTCAACGTGATTGTGACGTCATTTAACTCTATTTTTTTTTTTTTGTTAAATTTCTAGTTTTCTATTAAAAGCGAAAAAAAAATATGAAATTATTTTCAAACTTTTTAAAGCGATAAACAATATTTAAAGAAATTTTTTTTGTTTAGTATAAATAATTAACATGAAAGCGTACTTAAATGATCGATTACACTATGAATTCTATGAATAATTAAAAATATTATTAATTATAAGTGATTAAGTGAAATTTATTCTTTGATTAATTTCATACTTACAGAGTTATGGATTAAGAAATTAAAAAAAAAAATTAAAAATAGAAAATATAAAGTGAAGTGATTTAAATTAAATAAATGTTGTTATATAAGTAAACAAGTTAAAAAGCAGAATAATATTTTTAAAAAAAGATCTTCTGTATCAGTATTAAAATGTGAAGAAATAAGAAAAACGAAGAATTGTATTAAAAAAAAAAAAAATAAATAAAATGAAACCGATAACGTTCGAGTCGATTAGAAATTTATTGAAAACAAAAAAGAAAACAAAAGAAAAGGGAATCGATACAAGTTTTAAGCGTAGTGATTCATTTAAGCGGATTAGTATAAGAAAAAGTTATTTAGAGCGTGGCCGAAAACGTGGCCTACGTCCTAAAACGGTTATTGACTTTGAAGAAGTTGAAGTTAAAAATGGTGTTTTCATAGGAACAACGTGTTCACGAAATGCCAGTTGCAGTGGTAAAAATATTATCAACAATCATGATCACGAGAATGCTGGTCGTTGTTTACCGGTGGGTAGAAAAATTGATGCAACAATTGGTAAAATGGAGAAAATTGAGGAATTATTTCCAGAGAAGTTCCTTAAGGATGCTTTAAAACGGGTTAAAAATAGTAATGAGAAGAAGCTTAACAATAAAAGGTTTGGTGACGATGATGATTTTGAAGTACAAACGGTTGAAATAGATTTTCAAAACTATCGTAATAGTACGGAATCGATATATAATGAATTACTCTCAAATTCTAATACGGATGATAGAGGAAAATATGACGAGGAGAATCTGATTGAAACAAGTAATATCGCTGAACAAATGAACAGCCTTGAACGTTTGTTACAGATTGACGATTCATTATTAAAATTAGACAGTCCAAATGATTATGAAGATGTTTCCCACATATCTGTTATTACGACAGATGAAAATTTGTCAATTATTAATAATAATAATAAAGAAAATAAATGCAATAATATAATTAAATTAAATAATGGAAATAATAATAATTTTAATTTAAATAAAAATAAAATTATTTCACATTGTAAGAAAAATACGAACAATAATATTGCGATAAATGATGATGAGAACGAGGTGGGTAATGATGACAAAAAAAATCCTTACATTATATTTGATAATGATAATAATATTTATGAATGTGCCGATTCAATCAATTATTGTAATAATTTTATAAATTTAAATAATGATAATAATATAAATAAATCATTTATGATAAATAATTTCAATAATCATAGCAATGAGTCAATTCATTTATCATCGAAACAAATAAATCTAATAACAAATGATAAAAAAATAAATAACATTAATTCAAATAATAATAATGATTTGGAGAATATTATTATTAATGAACCGAATTTTATGATAAATAAGAATAAAAGTTTGAATGATTATGAAATAGCAACAGGAATATCCTCATCATCATCAACAACATCAACTTCATCATTTACATTTTCACCGGCTGTTGAAAAATCTATTGTCACTATTGATGGCACAACAAATAGCATTTTACCATTAGTTATTGATAACAATAATCCGCCATCGTTAATTACATTTAAAACGTATTGTCCACCGGTGAAAAAATATTTAGAAACAAATTTTGATTGTGGTATTTCTGATGATACAGTAATAACACCATCGGCACTCTTGAAAACAAGTACAAGTCGTTGTAATATTGAGATTAATGATATTGATGATACAATTGGTGGGAGTAGTACTAGCAGTAGTAACAGCAATAGTAGCCATGTATCACGTACCTCACTAAATCAAACAAATATAAAAATGAATAAAAATATTGATTCACAAACGTATAAATTAATAAAACGTAAATCAAATGAGGGTGTCGTTATACATATACCAGCGGTAACAGATAAAGCAAATAAAAAGGATGATGAAACAGGTGTTAATAGTGACCTTGAACAATTAACATCTTATATTACTAATGAGGAAATTTCAATAAATAGTAAATGTACGTTTGAAATATACAAAGCATTGCACACACAAAAGAAAGCAGCTGAAAATATTAATAGCAAAAATGATAAGGAGGTATTTAATAATAAATTAGCATCACCACCGCCACCAACACCATCATTTATAAATGGAAATTCTTTTGAAAGAAAATTAATTGATGAAAGTTTACCAGAAAATATAAATGAAAATCTTATTAGAAAAGAATTTATTTTGCAAGAGGAAATTACGGATTTCAATGTTAATCATAATCATAATAGTATTAGTGAGGGTAGTAGAAGTAGCACGAGTACCAATAGCATTGGTAACAGGAATAACAATAAAAACTCCTCTGTGATTTGGTTAAATGATAAATTTCATCAAAATGACAACTCAACATCGAACGTTAATAATAAAAATTATGAAAATTCTGAAAATATATTTGATACAGTTGAGAATAATGATTTCCAACATCATTCTATACTTGATGATGCTGAATTTCCTGACGATAATGATATTTTAACACCGGATTGTAGTTTATTACAGCTACAACAACAGGAACCATTAAAATTGAAAATTGATCGTCAATCTACAACACAAAAAGAGATTTATTCAAGAAATTTCGGTCGCATCTGGAAATCAATGAATTTGGGACAAGATGATGATTTATCAATAATTGTCAATACAAATACTAATAAAAAAAATAAAAAAATTAACATTTTGAATAATAGCAATGGGAATAGCAGTAATGCAACTGGTAAAATAAAAAATGAATCGTTCAAATCAATGTCATCACATGATTCTGGTTTTAGTTTGACGTTAACAAAGCCAAAGAATTTATTTCGCCGTAAATCAAATAAAAAAAATAAAAATTCTATTGCTATTCGTAATAATAATATAAATATTAATAATGTAATCAGCAGTGGCACCACCAGTAATAATAATAGTAGGAAACCAAAATTATCGGTCAGCCGTGATGGTTATTTTAAACGTGTTATGATTGTACAAAAAAATTCATCTCGTCGTAAAAAAAAGAAAAAATCATTGCGTACAAGAGGTCGTGATTTATTTAAAACTTCGACAACAACTACATCAGTTGCTGATGATTATCAATATCAGCATCATCCGCATGATAAATATACGAAAATAAATCAAAATTCAGGCGTGGCGAATGCAGAGGATCGTTTTATGCAAGATTTTGAAGCGTTTTGTAGTCGACGTAATAAAAATGAAATTTATCGCCAGCGTAATTTTGATGAATTATTAAATATGGAAAATGATAATAATTTTACACAGGAGATAAATGATTTGGAAGCGTTCTATGAGGAACACCTGAAGCGTTTAAAAAGTTACTATTTACAGCGAAAGAAAATTAACGAAACAACTATTGCCGAATTCTATCAAGATTATCAACAGCGATTAGATGAGGCAACGAATGCTCAGCGGGATTTTGAAGCAGCAGCTACGGCTGCGGCAGTGGTATCGACGTCTGCTGGCAATCGTGCGATACCATTAAAACAGCAAAATCCAATAATAACTAAAAATAGCAGCATTAGCCCTGAGCATCTAACGTTAATTAATAATGATCGATCGTCATTGTTAGTAGAAGGAAGTATTACCTCCTCAGTACATGATTACTCCTTCCCTTATCCTGATAAACGGATAACAAGTTCGAGTAATGGCAACCATAAAAAACGAGCAAAAAACCAATTTCAAGAAGTTCGCGCATTCACCAAGGAACAAAGTGATAAATTAAAATATGCTTCATTGGTATTTACTGAAAACACAAGTTTAATTCCGGATGATGAAACATTTACATTTGGTGAAACAGTACCATATGCGGAGATACGTTTTCCAAGTAAAGAATTTTTAGAATTTCCGTACTGGAAGTTAACACGTAAAAAATCCACGGCAACCGCAAATCGTACCAATCGTGTCTATGGTCGTCAAAAAAGTTTCTACAATAACAACAATGGTTGCGATATTATTGATAATTTTGAAGATGATGACAATTTGTATGAAGATTTTATGTATGAAAAACGTGAAATATCTTTAGCAAGTATATTCCCATCGGTTTATCAGCAAAACAAACGCTATGATAATACAGATTATCGGTGTAATGACTGTTCGAAAAAACGCCGGAATTTAACAAATAATCATGAATATGATATAATTTCTCGTGAAAATGCTACTATTGATGGTGGCGACTTTGCCGATGATGATGGTACAAGTGATGAATTTAGTGAACAGGAGTTTTTAGCGAATAGTATTGGTTGTGAATTATGCTTAAATTGTGATAAAATAATAAATGAGTGTCAATGCCCAAATGATATTAATGAAAATAATGATTATTGTGATTGTCATGATTATGACGATATTCTTAATGAACACGATGAGGATGACAATGAAGAAATTAATGTTGAACGGGAAAAATTTTTAAGAAAAAAATCAAAACGTCGTCGTGCCGCAGCACGTCGTACCTTCAATAAAAATCATTCAACATTAAGACGTCGGTTTTTTAATTATTATAATTGTAAGTTTTCTATTTTTTATTATAATGATTATTTCGTTATTTAATTACCATCATTTAACAGGAAGTTAACTGTTGTCGTTTTGTTACCAAATTGAAAATAATGATTGTTGTCATATTTTTTGTGCACTACAATTATGAATTACATAATTTTGTGTTTATATAATGATAAATAATTATTTTTATTTAATTAATATAATCATGTCCGCTTATTATTATAATTTTATTTATTTATTTTTTTTTTGTGTACTAATTCTTATAAAAAATTTATTGCCGTGGCCGGATTGTTAAATATTTATTAAAAATTTACGTAAATTAATTTCTTCTAATTTAATCTCTACTGAGACTTTTTCGGGGATGTTGCGTGGGTGTGTTTTTATAGCAAACTTCGTCTGATAATCTTTTGGGTATCGTTTGTTTTTTCTTCTTATTTTACGATTACTGTTAAAGGTCAAGCAACCTTTATCAAAATAATAAATATTCATTAACTAGAAGGGTGTATACTATAATAATGAATATATTCTCTAAGCACAAAATAACTTCTTTTTTTTAAATTATTATAAATAAATAATCGAATGTTCGTATTCCTACTTTTAGCACTATGTAGCAAAACCTTGAACAATAAAAGCAACAGGCGCAATGAGGTTTTTTTCCCCAACTAATTCTAATAATAGAGTCATTTACAAGAAATTTATAAATTTTTATTTAAAGAATATCCAAATATGAATACTTAATCCGCATGCGTGTATTACTTAATACTTGTTTTGTAAAATAGTTGAAAGATTCACAAAACCTGATTACACTAGCATTTATTTAATGATTTAATTAAATTAATTATTTTTAACGTTACAACACAACGAATTTTTAAATAAATAACTTTTGTTTTCTTTTTTTTTTTTATTTTTGTTCTATTATTCAGCTATTTCTTGTGCTTTATTTGCTTAAACATAATAATTAGGTGTGTTTATGTGTGCTTTTAAGTTTTTCTTTGTTTAATTTTATTTTGCTCAGTGTTTGCAGTATGAACATACTTACAACAAATATTCTACTTTATTTGTATTTAAAAAGTGAAATTTGTATTTGTATGATGTTAGTTTTATTAATTAGTATAAATTTAATTGTTAATTAATTTTAACGTTTTAATTTAGAGGTTGGAACTAGATTGGAGTATTCTCTACAAGTTTCTTTTTATTTTATGTATTTTCATTAAATGGTGGTAATTTTATTTAAAAAAAACTTGATAGTGACATTTTTTTGAGTCATCTTATCTTCCATTGTGATTAGGCCATTTTTTAGCGAGATAGCTTTGCTATGAAGGACTTGAAATTCTTTAAAATAAATCACTCGCAACTCATTTTTGTTTTTAAAATAAATAATATAGCTCGATATTAGTAAGACGATACAAGTAAGTTTTGAAAATCAAGACGTTTTTTTAAAGATTAGTTTAAACGAAGGCATAAATACCAACAATAGTATTTATCATGTACAAGAAATGTAAGACTGTACTATATGTCGATGCCAATCGAGTTTACTTAACTTTCAAATGAAATCCTTCATTATTTCCGTACATTTATTACCCATTTTTATGACTAATGTTGAAAACGATTATACGATACATATTTTTTAACGATTTTACTCCTTGGATGAAATAAAATGACGTATTGACGTATGATATTTACCAGGCATGGCGAACCACAGTGGCACTCGTCTTATAGACCAGAAATTTTAGTTTTAGTAGTTTTGATCAATTAAGCATTAGTACAATTTTCTTAGTCATTCAGTCCTTTGCAAAATAATATTCTCCTAATTACATTTTATAATAAGATTCAATAATTAATTTTATATTCTTCGAAGCGGAATATTTTATGTTATAATATGTAATTTTATATATCACACCTTAGCACGCGATCAAAAAAAAAAAAAAAAGGTTTGCCATTACTGATAGACGACAATTGTTACCGTCAATAATTATTTATATTTTTTCACCTAATTTAATTAAACCAAAGCAATTTCTTTGAATTTATTCACTTGAATAAATAAAATTACCAACACATTCACTTTCAGTTAAATATTTTGTCTATTTATTTATTTATTATTTATTCCAATTTAAGAATAATTTTGCATAAATAAATGTTTTATGATCATAAATAAATTTAGTTCAATTAAATTTAGTTTATGTATCACGTGGTATTAGTGTTTAATTTTTAAAAAAATTTCATACAATTTATTAGAATTATTTTCTTATTTGGTGTTAATTTGTTAAATATTTAAATTATAGGATGGAAATAAATAAGAAAACCATAAATACACAGTAAATAACTTCTTTTTTTTATCATGTGTTAAATATTTGTTAAGAAATAAAAATAAATTGCGGAGGATGATGATTGCTTTAAATTTATTGATTTTAATTTTATAAAATTTTATTGAACTTTTTCGTTATTGTTGTTTTAATTTTTCATTAATTTATTTAAATATTTGTGTTGGTGTAATTTTATTATTATTAAATTATAATTTTTTTCTACTTAGTAATTACTTACTTTAATTTATATTTTAAAGCAAAATAAAGAAATTTTCATTTCCATTCGATTTTTAGATCTATCACTGTTGTTTTTTTCTTCTTCAAATTAGATTAATAAAATATACAATTATATTTTTTTTACATAATAAAGAAAAGGTGGAACTTTTATAACCATAAAAATATAAATTAAAAAAAAAAATTAATACAACAAAATTATTTAAAAATCATTAGCGCGATTTCATTTATTATTCACACAAAATACTGCTTTCAATTATCTCTTTTAGTGGTTAAAAGTTGGATTATTCCTCTTTACGAACGGCGTTAAAATATTAGATAATTAATAAACAAATTATTTGATTATTTATAATTAAACACCTCGATATACTGCCCACACAATAAACAATATTTTGTGTGTTTCAAGGATAATGATAAACATTTTTTTTTTTCGATTTTAGATATGATATTCTTATTTAATGATCATCTCAAATTACGGCTAAAGTGACAGCACAAATTATCGTAAATTACTATCGATAAAAAATTTATCTATTAAAAAAAAAAAAAAAAAAAAAAAAAAAACAGATTAATTATATACGATGCAAATAGTATTGTATAATTAGCCATAATTATATATTTTTTTATTTTATCGATTTATTTAAAATAAAATTAAACGAAAACAAAATAAAATTTTAATGTTTAAAAACAACAAACAATAAAAATGTTCTATACACTTATAATAATAATAATAATTTTTATTAACTTATTTTCGAAATATGCAAATTTATCTGTTATGCTAATTATTTCCTCATATGAAGGTAAATTTTTATTATTATAGTTTTTGATTTCTAGTGTGCATATGTAGATTAAATTTATTAAAATAATTGAAATTTTGTTTGTTTTAATCTTGTTTTGCCTTTTTTGTGTATATTTGAAAAAAAAAAAAAAATCACAACGAAAACATATGATGACTAGAGATTAAAAATTACGAATAATAAAAGTAATTTTGTTTTTTTTTTTGATTATGTTAATAAGCTTATATTGATTTCTTTGACTAAAAGCTGTGTAGTTTTTAAAATGATAAATACATTTTCATCTGCTTAATTACAAGACACCGTACATGTTGTATAAATGTAATGAATATAATTGTCTAGGGGCACAAAGGGGTTATATAAAGTTACGTCTCAGGTGTGAAATAAAAGAATTTTTTTTTTATAGAAATAGGACAACAATTTTCCTTTTTTTTTATAGTCGCGATCTTAAACGTATTGATCTGATCCTACATATTATGTCACACATATTATGTCGAAATATTATTAAATTAATTACTTGGTTTACCTTCAACATAGTTTAAGTAAGGAATTAACAAGCGAAAAGAAAAATTATACATTTAATCTAAATAAATTATTACGTTAATATTATTCCGGTAGGTTTTTTTATTCTTTTCTTTTTTTTTTTATATTTAATAAACCTACATAAAATATATTAATACGCGTGCGCACACAACTTATTTTTATAATTATAATAAAAAATCAAAAAAAAAAAAATAATCAAGAATCCTGTCCAATGTAAACATAAATATGTTTGTTTGAAGAAATCGAAATGAAAAGTTATTAAAAAAGTTTTTTTTTTGTCGTTTCGGCTGGTGGAATTAATTTATTATAATTTTTTTTTTTTTTTGTAAGCAAAACTTTATTTAAATGACTAATTTTCTTGTTATTATGATAAAATACAAAAACCGTGCTTAGTACATGATTTTTACTTTTATAAATATTGTTTTTCACCATTTGAAATGCTTATTTATGTTGTTTTCCAGTGGGTAACAGACAAAACGAAAACATTAAAAAAAAAACCATAGAAATTGTCGGAAATATTGTTTTTGTTTTTTTAACATTTATTTTAATTAATTAATGGCACAATTATTTGTAAGAAATAACTATAATAATAATAAAAAAAAAAAATTAATTAACGTTTTCCTATTTTTATTTTTTGTACTATACAACGAAATGTAAAAGAAAATAGAGAAGAAGATTCCCATGATTAATTATTTTAAATGACAAAATAATAAACAAATAATTAGCCGTCTTTTCACTTTTTTCTTGTAAATTAAATTTATTTTATTTTTTTCTCTCTTTTTTTTTCCTTTACATCTTTAAATTAATTAAATTTTTAATAAGATAATGAAAAAAAAACAAAAAAAAAAAATAAAAATAAATAAATAACCGTCGAGCTTATTTAAGCTGCTTGTCTCGTTAATCATAATCATTTAAAATAAGTGAAAACTTCAACAAAAAATGAAAACGAAATCACAAACAAAAATCTTCAAAAATTCAAGGTTAATAAACTGTTCGTATGGGAAGTATTTTTGTTTATGTAAATTAAGTTATGCAATTGTTTTGTTGTCATGTTTTATCACTAAACACAGTAGAGAGATTTTTATTTAATTTTATTACATTTATTCGTGTTGGTCAATTTATTTATTTTTTTTTATTGTTTTTAATTAACAGTTAATAAAAAAAAAAACTTTTTTATTATTATTTATGTTTCTTCTTCAATCAGGTTTTAATATTTTTGTTTGTTAATTTTATTGAAACAATTTAAGCGGTGTATTGGCTTTTTACTTTTGATTGACATAATTTACGCTGATATGTGACGTTCCATGATTCGTGAATTATTTCTTTTGACGTTTTGCAAAAGTCTTCAATATTTTTTCAAGTTTTTGATATTTTTTAATATTCTCTTGAAGTTACTGAAATGCGAGTCTAAAAAAAATGATTGTAGTAAGCTGTGCTTTTAATTTAAATTTCATTATTCTATGAATTTCTACGAAAACATCGACGATTCACCACTGATTTGAAGTCATATCCTGAATAAACTTGTAAATACAATTAATAGGGGTAGATATGGTGCATTCAATTATTTCATTTTAATTTGTTCCATTCACCGTGTTAGTTTTGGTTTACACTCTTGTTTTCTAAGGTCAAAATAGGTAATAAATATTCCCCAACAATTTACATATTTACCGAAGGTGAGACTGTAGGTGGTAAGAAAAGGCACAAAGCAACAACTTGTCGCATTAATTGTAGGATTATTTATCAATTTATTATTTGAAGAAAAAAATTTTACTTTTAATTCTGTTGTTTTAGTTTAATCAAGATTAAAAATTTATTTATTTTACCTTTATTTTTTTTACTTACAAAGATAAGAGTATATGATACCACGCAAAAATGGAACAGGTTGTAAATATAGCAGGACGACCGCTTGGTCGTCAATCATTTAATAATTATCTAACAAAATATAATTAATCTTGGCAAAAAATAGAAAAAAAAAATTAAATTGTTGCGATGCTGATGGAAAATATTAAAGGTTTAAACCAGTTTGTTGTTTTTTTTCTTCTTTTTATTTATTTATTATTAATTTTTGTAGTTGTGTCATTATTATTAGTCATTAATAATTTTTTTTTTTTTTTGTTAAAGCTAAATCAAATCAATGCTTTGGCTACAGCAATGACTTTATAATATTAGTTATTTTTATAACGAAAGAATTTTTAAAAAAATGCCCAGCTTTTATGGCTATTTTAAATTAATTTCATTTTCGTTTTTTATTTTTAATTGTAAATAGTTTTAGAAAATTTGTAAGAAATTAGTTTGAGAATAATTTTATACAAACTATAATTCCATAACTGACACACACACAAAGTACTACTTTAGACATTATAAGGCCTCATTTATCAAGTCTAATATTTTTTAGATTGACGTTACGTTTATGACGGATATTCAATTTTTCAATAAGACAAGAGTTAAAAATATAATTAAAATTTTTTATTTTTTTTTTCAGGTGATATAACACAAAAGGGATATGAAAAGAAGCGAGCACGTGTACTACAACCATACATAACCAAAAGCAGTGCACAGCAAGGTAATTATTGTTTAAAAAAAACTTTAACAAACATACCCCGATTTACGTATGGAAGTTTTATTATCCGTGCGTAAATATTGGGTAATTGTGTAAATATAAAAAAATGTCATTAATTCATGAAACATTTTCATTATAAAATTATTTTTTATCGATACAACTGTTGGATTGTTTTATATTTTTCGTCATTTCTTCCTTTGTTTTATTTTTATTATTATTATTATTAAGTTGCGCGCGCACAATTTATGTCAATATTATAACCAAAAATCTTAAAAAAAAAAACAATAGATAATTAATTTTGATTAATATTATTAACATAATTTTTGTGTATATTAACCTCTAATATTATTTAATTAATTTATTGTTATTATTATTATTACTTATGGTGATGGTTTGTTTTAGTTTTTTTTTTTTTTTGTTTCTCTCTTTTGTTTATTTAATTTTTCCATTATATAAATTAATTAATAAAAATGATTTACTAAAGGCAAATTATTCAATACTTTTTTATAATATTTATAAGTAAAGCTGAATGTGTGTTGAATAATTAATGAAAAATTATTTAATAAATTTTTAAATGAATGAAAGTAAATTTATTAATTAATTCAAACAATAACATAAATAAATAAAACAAAAGAACAGAACAAAAAGAAATTCTTTTGCGCATTCAAAAAACATTTTTTTTTTTTGACGAATTCTTTATTTTGTATTGGAAGACACTAGTAGGCGAATAAAATAATTTAAATATAGCGTTGCCAACTACACAGGAAACATATGTGGTGTTGTAATAATTTCCGCTGCCGTTGCAATTGAATTTAAAATTTTGTTTTAGTTATTTTAAGGTTAGGTTTATTCATTATTATTTTTTTTTTTTCGTCTAGGAACTTTGATTTCTTTTATGTTTCTGTGTGCGATTCATTGCGTCAACTTTTTTATTTTATTTTTTTAATATTCTGTAATATGTTCTTGTTTAATGTTAATCATTGTATGTCCTTTTTTGTGTTTCTTTCTATATGTTTTTTTTTTGCTAATGCAAACAAACAAACAAACAAAATAAAATAAATTAAATAAAATAAAGGTGACGGTAGTAGCTATTATAATTTACAAAAACAACAAACACCAACAAGCGGTATTGGTATATTTGGTGAAATAATAACAACAAATGATGGCTATAGTTACGTAGATGATGTACATTCTTTGCAATCACGTCATAGTCATTCGCATATGCCAATACCACCGCCACCAATAGCACCGCATCAACATCAGCAGCAGCAGCAACATTCGGCAATAAAATCTTCATCGTCATCATCACACCATCAGCAACAGCAACCACATCACCATCAGTCGTCGCATCATCAAAATCAGAATCGCACGAGAAGGACACAACGTCGTGTAACCCACAATGAGAAACGTTATCATTCAGGTCAGAGAAGATGATTTTAGAAAAATGCAAAAAGAAAAAAAAAACAGAACAAAACAAAAAGCTCAAGCTGAGTTGTGAATTTTTTTTTCTTCTCTTTTTAAACTTGCTTTTTCCGTTATTTTTTCTTTTGATTTATTGATTATTGCTTTTGTGATTCTTTTTCTATTTAATATTTTGAGCTTTTTTTGTGTGGCTTAATTGTTCTTTACCACAAATTTTATTTTTTCTTTATATTTTAAATCAAATTTCACGTCATGTGGTTTTTTTTGTTTTTTTTTCGATTCATCCTATCGACTTTATTGTAATTAATTGTAGCTTAGATTGTTTTTTATTATTTTTTTAAAATTCTTTTTTGCACACAAATAGGTAACGTAAATTGCTTGTTTTTTGTAATAAACAGTTATTTGTATTGTTGTTGTTGATGTTTTTCTTACTTATATTGAATGTAAAATTAGAAATAATTAACCAAAAACATAAACAAAACACTTTAGTAATAGTTATAATTATTTTTATTATTATGTTACACCGCATTACATAGTCAATTTTGTTTTGTTTGTTTATATTAAATCGGCAATTATTTTTAATTTAATTAATTTTATTTAATTTTTTATTTATTGTTAATTGTTTAAAGATAAATAATTTTCACAATAAATATCCATATAACATTTGTAAATCTAATAAAAAAAAAACTATTATTTAGAACTTCTCCAAAGAGTGATAACGAATAAAAATGGTTTACCCGGTAGTTTGAAATGCTTTTAGGTATTTATATGCAATAAATAGTTTAACAATAACGATCTAAACTAGCTCACGATGATTACCATGATTCGTTAAATTTCTAAAAATCGTTCATTATCTTATTAAATGTTTTTTTTTAAACTAAATTTTTAATCATCTTCGTTACATAGTCTTTTGTTTATTTTTAGCAAGTTAATCGGCATTGTCACTAATTTTTCATTTTTGCAATAGAATTCATATCATTCAAAATAATTATTAAAATAAATTATTAAAGATATAGATATATTATAGGTATAATAGGAGATATTAGTTTTGATAAACTTGAGAAAGTTCCTTTCTAAATCCAGTTTAAGCGATCATTGATTGATTTTTTTAAATTTCGTGTAATTATTGTGACAATACAGTTTTAACTATATATAAGCTTGTGAGATTTATTTTTAAGGTTTTTTGCTTTGTTGCAAATTTACATCAAGGTATTCAAATTTATCTCTTTGTACCTTTTATCTTCGAGTGTTAAAACTTTAATGAAAGTTCTGCAATTTCAATACGATTTTTTTTTGTATTTGAGAAAATTGCATATGTTTGATTGCCGGTAGAATAATACTTGTTGGTTATTTATTTATTTTGCATGTTTTTTTGTGGGTTAATTAAATTATATAAAGCATGATGTGTTTTTATACAATAATATAAAAATGTTATTTCAGTGAATTTTATTTTAAATGAATATTTATGAAAAAAAACCTTTTTTTTTTTTAATATAAAAAAAAAATATTATTAATAACATTAACAAATTATTAACAATATTAATTCAAATATATAAAAATAAAACAATAAATTCAACAAAACACAATCGATAAAATAAAATCGATATTAATAAAAATGTTGCTCGAATTTATTCTGAAATTATGTTTTTGATTTTTTTTTTTTTTATTATTAATTGTTATTGGTAATTTTTAATTAAATGTTTTTTTTTTTTTGCATGTTTATTTTTATTTTATGTTGTGTTGTGTCTTGCCAAACACACCACCAACACTATCATCATTACACCAAATAATCGCACCAAAAATTTAATCATTTTTACAAATAAAATTTATCTTTCTATAATTATTGTTATTGTTAATAAAATAATACAAATGAATTAAATGGCTAGGCATTTGTAATAAACAAATGTTAACCGGCGTACATCAACCAACGAAAATATTACCACCATTAGCAACAGCGACAACAACATCATCCTCATCAAATATTTCGGATAATATAATACCGGCAGCGGCTATTTTACAAAAAATTCAACAATTTAAAAATTCTTCATCGCATTATAAGTCTGCACAATTTCCTGAACCGCAGCATGTTCATCAACCACAATATAATAATAATACACAAATACCACCTTTATTATTACACCAGCAACCACCATTACCACCCACATCACAATTGTTGCATAATAATCAAATAAATAAAAATTTAGTGCCATCATCATTATTATTATCGGATATAGCAACACAAATAAATGCACAAAAGTCCTTAAATAATTATATAAATACAAGTAATAGTGATAATAATTTTAATTTAGCATCAATAACAACAACTGTTGATAATCAAACGACAATCGGTGGTAATATTGGTACGGTTGGAGATGGAAAATTACCAATAAATAATAATAATAATAACAATAAAACTGCCAATAATAATACAAATGCAGCAGCAACAGTTACGATTGCCAATACAACCACCACTACAACAACAACAACAACGACAACATCTTCATCCTCTTCGAGAAATAATCGAAGAATTGGAAGACATGAGAGTCGATATACAAGCGGTAATGCCATGAAAAATAATCAAAAAATTATTTTTATTTACTATAATTCTACTTTACTTCTTTAAAAAAAAAAAAAATCCCAAAACTGTCTTTGCCACTACTATTTCCTCTATAACCCTATTTTATATATTTAATTAAATTACTTATGGTGATTCAAAAATATGCCAACAATTATTTGAATCGAATGTTTGGACAAAAATTTATTGAAAATTTCATTCATTTTCATCATCATTGATAACACTTTTAATCATATTTTGGTTACTTTATGTAAGTCTTTTGCTGGGGTTGTCATGTGTTGAACAATTTAAAAAACTTTATTTTAAAGCAGAATTACTGCTATATAGCGACAACGACAGTCATTAACTTATTTGTTTTTGACAATTAATTTTGTGCTTTAATTAAAAAAAAACGACATAATTTACCGCTTTGTAAATGTTTAAGGCTCGATTATATAACATTATGTTTTTTCTGATATTTTTTTTTTCCTTAGTGAATTATGTTCATCGAATTAAACCGTAAACATTATTGGTACGAACCGTTAACATTTATTATTAAAGAAAATTAAGAAAAAAGTTACCTTTTTTGTTGTAGTTATTAATTATTCTGCTTTCCGTTAATCGAAATATTCTAAGCAGCAACAATTAAAAAAAAAATTGCTAGATAAATTTACGATACCTGCTCCCCATCGCCCACACAAAAACAATTACAATAAACTTATTCAACCGGCTGTTAGTTCCCTTTTGTACGAATAGTTTATACGCGTGATATACAGTCCAATGATTTTATTATTTTACTTAATCTTTCTACACAATTTTCAAACCATTCTATTCAGTTTTGCATATTTTGCCATTACATTTGTAATGTTTTGCTTCATATTCTTACGTTTCCATCGTGTGTGTTTTAAACATTTATTGTACATGGCAATAATGCGTTACTTATGTCGAATTTCGACCGTTACTTATTTTTACTATACAAGCTGATTGTAGGCTTATCTAAAACCAGAAAATTATAAAATTCGCCACAAGAACATTAGTCGTTTAACTTAACGTAAGCAACAAGTAATTGTGTCTGACCAACAGAACAAACATAATAATTCAATGTAACAATGTAGAAAATCTTACATGTTTATTATATGAAATATATTAATGCGTATAGCGATAAGTTTGAGTAATTAAAAAATAATATGAATATTTCTATAGAAATTATTATGCATTTAGTTATGATTTTATGAAATTATTAGATATTTTTCCGGGATCAAAATAATAATCCGTAAAGATTAAAATTTTCTTGTTTAAATCATTAAAAGCCATTTATATGTTTGATTACTAAAAGATCGTCTTTTTTACTGTATTTTAGTTGGTGCGAAAATTGAAAATCATAAATATTTTCACCTTATTTTACAAGGATAATTAATATCAATATTTCAAGGGTTAACTGTATAATATTCAGTTCCTCTTATAATAATAATAATTATTATTATGTTGATAAACATTAAACTGTAACAAAAATTAGATGTCCTTACGGATACACAATTTTCTAACTGTATGCTATGGCAACCCTAACTAGATTAATTATTTGAAATAGTAAAATTGTTTTGCACAGATTAATATTAAGAAAGTATACAATGGTTAATGCTTGTGTTATAAATGAAACCATATAACCAAAACAAACACCAAAAACCAAATCCACTTGTTGGATAAGAACAAACAATTGTTAAATGTTATTTTGTCTTGCATGAACTAAATGTGTTTTTCTGTTTGCAATAATATTTTTGAGCATGTTTTGTGATGATGTTTGTTTGTTTGAATGTTTATTATTATTATTTTATTTTATTTTTCAAATCTTTGATTTCGTTCTTCTTTCATTCTTTATTTAATTATATTTTTCGTAGCATATTATATATTTGATGTTGTTAGAACATAATTACAAAAGTTTTATTAATGATTTTCATAAATTTATACATTTTTTTTATTTTTTTTATTTTTCATTTCTGTGTTTTGTCAAAAAAAAAAAAAAAAACTAAAAAATTATTTTTACGCAATAATTTTTTTTTTTTACTGTGCGATCATCATCCATCATCTATCATCAATATAAAAAAACCAACAAACACACGACACATTCATGTTTTTTATTGGTTTAATTTTTTATTTCTTCTTTAATAAATAAATCATCATAAATGTGTGCGTATGTGCCTGACTGATTGTTTTTTTTTTTTTTTTAATAAAAATGTTGATTAAAAAATAAATATAACGAAAAAAAAAAAAAAAAAAAAACAGAGGTACGTCAAGAAGCTGTACAACAAGCTTTAGCTGCATTAAAAAATCGACCAAAACCTAGTTTGCCAATGCCATCAAAAAGAAGTTCGGTATTAAATCGAAGTCCCGATAGAGATAGGGAAGATTCAGGTAGGTTTTTTTTTTACCCGTTGATTGTTATCCATACAAAAAGTAGTTTTTACATTAGTTTAGTAAAAAAAAAAAAAAAAAATCTTTTGTAAAATTAAAAAACAAAAAAAAAAAAATTTAATTAAATCAACAATCACACTCCACCCACACAAACAGAATCAAGTTCTGATGATGGATCAATACCAGAAGAAAGAATCTCAACACCGGATAGAGATAATTATAATTTGCCCCGTGATCATATAACAAATTCACGAGAGCATATGAAATTACCACCTCCACCAATACGTGATCATTCTGGTAGTGGCGGTGGCAATGGTGGTCACCATAATAAAAATGCAAATATAATTGATCGAAGACAACCAAATATACCATCGATACCGGCAGCATTACATCAGCCGGCACAACTACAGCAGCAGCCACAACTACCCTCAGATACATCAAGTACTGGTTCACCACCAACATCTGTACATCGAATACAGAAAAATAGTAGCTATGAAATAACCGATATATCTGATATACAAACTGGTGTTAGACCTTGTGAGTTCAATTTAATTGACACGAATTTAATTTAATTTAATTATTTTTTATGTTACTACTTGTATCTCCTAAATGAGTTCTTCTTCTACTTCTCCTCCTATTTTTCTTTATTAATTGAATAACATTTATGGTTTTTATTATTTTTATTGTTGTTAATTATGTAATTTTTGTAGCTAACACATAAACTTCCATGTTACTCCTCAACATTTATTTTATATATTTTACATAGAAACTTTTTTTTTTCTTCTTCTTTGAGTGTGTGTCAGATGATTTTTTTTTATTAATTTATCTTTGTATCTTTTTCAGTTTTCCAATTATTTTATTTAGTTTTTAGATTATGATTATTATTATTATTATTTTTCAATTAATTAATTAATTTTGTATGGTTGTGTAGTCTTACTTACTTGCTCTCACTCAATATATCTCTCAATCTCATAATTATCATCATCATTTTTATTTAATTTTATTTATTTTAAATATTTTTTTTTTTACTATTCACTAACAACCGATACATAAATATACTTAAAAAAAATAACAAAACAAAACTTTAATATTTTTAATATTAAATAATTAGACGCCGCTCCTGACATTACACAATTTAGTGCGAATACAAGACGTGGCGCTGATCGTGTTACACGTTATGTTAATATAACACAAACGGAAGCTGGTGATACAGGTAAATTATTAGAATAAATATATCTTTAAATAGCAATAAGATAAGAAAAAACACTTGATAGGTACGACTGGTCGATGGAAAGTTTCAGCCAAAATTCAACAACTTTTAAATACATTAAAAAGACCTAAGCGACGCCCATTGCCAGAATTTTATGAAGACAATGGTTTGCCCAAGAAAAAATTAATAATCAGTGGAAATCGATATTAAATATATATATATTTTTTAATTTCTTTAATAGATATAGAATTAGAAATAGCAGCAAATCCAAAAGATCCAAACGCACCAAGACCAGAAGGTAATACGATGACACCCGTACAAGGTGAACAATTAGTGGTTCCCTCAATATTACCACGTACATTAGAAGCAGCTCTACAAGGTTACGGAATAACATCATGTAAAACACCGATGGCAACCGTTTTAGATCCTAATGGTAAATTAACAACGATACTTACATATGGAAAATTGTTATCGCGGGCACAGAAAATCGCATACGCATTATCAACGAAAATATTTAGTAAAGGACCTGAACAAATAACACTTAAACCAGGTGATCGTGTTGCTTTGGTATACCCAAATAGTGATCCATTGAAGTGAGTTTATCTTTTTATTTAAACACAAAATCATGAATACAATTGTAACCCTTAATTTGACGACTTGAATTTTAGCTTTATAACAGCCTGGTATGGTTGCATGTTTAGAGGATTAGTACCATTGCCAATTGAGTTGCCATTATCTAGTTCGGATTCACCACCACAGCAAATTGGTTTTCTGTTAAGTTCCTGTGGTATACAAGTGGCTTTAACATCTGAAGCATGCTTGAAAGGTTTACCAAAATCAAGCACAGGTGAAGTTACGAAATTAAAGGGGTGGCCGCGTCTCCATTGGTTCGTGACCGAGCATCTTCCAAAACCGCCAAAAGATTTCAATGTTAATAATGTTCGTATCAATGAAGATTCATTGGCTTACATTGAGTATACAAGTGATAAGGAAGGAAGTGTTATGGGTAAGATACTTATTCATTTATTTTTATTTTATTATGAAGAAATATTAAATGTTGCTCTCTTTGTTTGTTTTTTAATAACAGGTGTGACTGTATCACGAATAGCCATGCTTAATCATTGTCGTGCATTGACCATGGCATGTCATTACACTGAAGGTGAAACTGTGGTTTGCGTATTGGATTTTAAACGAGAAGTAGGTTTATGGCACAGTGTATTGACATCTGTTCTTAATGGGATGCATGTGTTATTTATACCGTACGCCCTGATGAAATTAAAACCATCATCCTGGATGCAATTGATAACAAAATATCGTGCTTCGTGTTGTTTAGTAAAAAGTAGAGATTTGCATTGGGGTCTCCTGGCAACAAAAGACCATAAGGATATATCGTTAGCATCTTTAAGAATGCTTTTAGTGGCTGACGGTGCAAATCCCTGGTCTTTATCCAGTTGTGATCAATTTCTCAGTGTATTTCAATCAAAGGGTTTACGTCCTGATGCTATTTGCCCATGTGCAAGTAGCTCAGAAGCTTTTACCGTTTCGTTGCGTCGTCCCGGTCGTTCAACAAGTGGTTTTAATCAATCTGCAACTACTGGGCGTGGTGTTCTTTCAATGGCTGCTTTATCACATGGTGTTGTGCGTGTAGACAGTGAGGACTCTTTGACATCGTTGACACTTCAAGATTGTGGCCAAGTGATGCCAGCTAGTAAGTCATCATGATTTTATAAATAATCTTAAAATAGTTTGTAATTTTTCAATTTTTAATGACTTATTGGTATATCAGCTACTATGGTTGTTGTGCGTTCGGAAGGTGCTCCTGTTCTCTGCAAAACCGATCAAGTTGGTGAGATTTGTGTAACATTAGGTGCCACCGGTGCTTCATATTATGGTCTTGACGGTTTAACAAATGCATCTTTTAAAGTAATTTTAATCTTGTTAAAACTTGTAATAAATTATTTATTAATGAAAATGTTAACCATGTAAAGGTTCAACCGTTAGCAGAGGAACCAGATGCCAAAGATCCACTAGCCGTTGTTAAACCAATAACTGATGACTTTTATGTACGTAGTGGTTTATTAGGATTTTTAGGACCAGGTGGCTTAGTATTTGTTTGCGGTTCTCGTGATGGTCTAATGAATGTCACTGGTCGTAAACATAATGCCGATGATATAATAGCTACGGTTCTAGCTGTTGAACCGATGCGTTTTATTTATCGTGGCCGTATAGCCGTATTTAGTATAAAAGTATTACGCGATGAACGTGTTTGCGTTATTGCTGAACAACGGCCAGATTGTTCAGAAGAAGAATCATTCCAATGGATGTCACGGGTATTACAAGCGGTTGACTCAATTCATCAAGTTGGCATTTATTGTTTGGCATTGGTACCACCAAATCATTTACCAAAAACACCATTAGGTTTGTGCTTCTTATTCCCATTATATAATTTTTTTTTATTTGCAATTTTTTTATTTATTACTACTACGTAGGAGGTATACATTTATGTGAAACGAGACGAAGATTTTTAGAAGGGTCATTACATCCTGCTAATGTATTAATGTGTCCTCATACATGTGTTACAAATTTGCCAAAACCACGAGAAATGCATCAAGGTCAGTGAAATTACTTTCTTTTACCACCTACATTATTATATTGTTTTTAGTTAGTATGAGTTAGTTAATTTAATTATTTTATGCGTCGTTAAATTTTATGCTAGGCTTAGTTAGTATAAATACAAATAAATTAGTAATTAGAACATAAAAAAAGAAGGAAATAGTTAGTGTTGCGCGGTACAACTAAAAAGATTTGAAGAAAAATAAAAGTCGTGAATTTTGTTGTTTTTGCAACAAAAAATGTGCAAAATAAAAGAAATGCCGGGTCAACGAGAATAAGCGAAAATAAATATTTAAAAATTAATAAAAACAACTCTTAATCATTTTTCATATCTTTATTAATATTACATTATTAATTAATTAATTAAATATTTAACTAAACAAATCAAAACTTACTAATTAATAAAAAGGATTAATATTACTAAAAAAAAATTCACCCTTTTAATATTTAATTTAACACCTGGGTACAATTTAAGTTAACTCTCTTTTAAATAATAAATTTTCTTAATCTAACCAAAACTAAATTAATTAATTAATTCATAAGCTTTATTGTTTCTTTAATATTAATTAGTGGTTTTTTGTAAAGTATCTAATGTTTTTATAAAAAAAAAAAAAAAATGTAATAACTTATTTGCGTCGTAGAGGAGGAGTATAGCCATTGACTTGCTTTGAATAAAATAAAAAAAAAAATATTTTTAGAAGTTTTTATCAATAATTTTGTATTGCTTATAATTTTAATTAATTATTTATATTTACATTTAAATATAATTTTATTGTTTGTATTGAAGTAATGTTTTAAAGTTACAGTGAAAAATTCTATAATTTCGGTATGATCTGTTCTTTTATCGTTTTACATAAATATTCCGAATTTTTTAATAATTTTTTGACAAGGATATTTTTAACTGTCTTAAGTTGAGGTGATTATAAACAGTTATATATTTATTTCTCTTAAGACACTAATAATCAAATAAATAAAATTCGAGTTTTCAGATAAATTCAGATATTCCTTATTATATAATTTTCACTGTATATTTTAAAACGTTTTTCAACGATTTATTATTCTTATTCCAAACAAGTCGTAAAGCGAATTTTTACAATTGACATGCGCCAGTTGTTTAAATTTGTATTATGATTTTTTGTTTTGTTTTTATTTTGTCCTAAATTGGATAAAAATAGAAATCTAGCCACAAAAAACGTCTAATTATAATTCTCCACTTCATAAACTACAAGGCTATTCTTGTTAAGTCATTATATTTACGGAATAAATCTATTGATAAGTTATTAAATGTTATTGACCATCAATAGTTTGGCTAATAGTTCGCAAACCCAAATACATTGAGTGTACATAACGTAATCACTATGAAAATTATTTAATTAATTTTATTTTAAGCAATACAAAAATTAATAAATATTGGCATTGGCCTCATAATATAAATTTAATTACAATAAAATTATGTTTTTTATTATTATAATTTTTATTTATTTATTTTTTTTTTTGTTTTAATTTGATTTTATGTATTATTGGTCTTTTCTTTTTTTTTTTTTTTTTTATATAATTAAAAAAAAATGCTGCGCTCTGCTCTCACGACACGAATGATTATCGTTTTTTTTGTATTGTTTTAACAAATTTAAATAAAAAATTAATTTATTTTTTTTGGTTCTTTTTTCATGGTTTGTTTGTGGTTTTATTTTTATTTTATTTTTTGTTCTATTTTATTTCTTAACTATTAATTAATTAACTTTTTTTTTAATTTATTATTTTAATTTTTTTTTTTTAACATACAAATTAATTATAAATATTTTTCTTTTGTTTCTTTTTCTATTGGTTTTGTTTTTGTTTTTTTTTTTCAATTAATAAAATTAATTCATCATAAAATTCTTTAATTAACTATAATTTTCATTCTTTTTATTATGTGCTGCTTCTAACTTCTTAATTATTATTTATCTGTTTGTTATTCTATCTGTTTTTTTTATTTATTTATTTGTTTTTATTAATAAAATATTAATTTATTAAATTAATTAATCTCATGTACACATACACAATCATACACATTCATTTAAATCTCATTAATTTATTAAAAAAAATATAAATATTACGAAAAATCGTTATTCTCCGCGTTAATTAAAATCGGTAATAAAACAAAAAAAAAAAATTGGTTGGTCGTCGTTAAATTCGTGAATTAAAAAAAATCGCATAAAACCACATAAAAATAGGCGCACTACTACCGCAACCTCAAGTATCTGGAAGTTCATCTGGATGTGTTACAGACACATCGGTTGGTCCAGCCTCGGTGATGGTGGGGAATTTGGTTCAAGGAAATCGCTTAGCTGTTGCACAGGGACGGGACATTGGTTTGTCGGACGATAGCGAGAGAAAGGTAAAACATATATAGATTACATTAGTAATTAAAACACACTGATGTCAATTAATTTTCATTATTAGCACCAGCTGATCACCGGCGTTCTAAGATGGCGTGCGAATTCATCCCCTGACCATGTCCTTTATACTTTACTTAATTCTAAAGGTGCTGTTGCTAAAACATTAACATGTTCCGAGTTACATAAACGAGCTGAGAAAATTGCAGCTTTGTTACAAGAACGTGGAAAGATTAATCCCGGTGATCACGTTGGTAAGTCGTGTTTCTATCATCTTCATACTAATAATTTAGATTGTAGTTAATAAATTTAAATTTATATTTTATTTTCTTCAAGCATTAATATTTCCACCGGGATTAGATTTAATTTGTGCATTTTATGGATGCTTATATTTGGGTGCTGTGCCAATAACAATACGTCCACCACACCCACAAAATTTAATAACAACTCTGCCAACTGTACGTATGATCGTGGAAGTATCTAAAAGTGGAATTGTTCTATCGATTCAAAGTATAATCAAGTTATTAAAATCGCGTGAAGCGGCGGCTTCTGTTGATCCAAAGAGTTGGCCAATCATTTTAGACATTGACGACAATCCTAAACGAAAGTTGGCGGCAATAGCAAATAGTACATTGGATTCTACAGCGTACTTAGATTTTAGTGTGTCAACATGTGGTCGTTTGAGTGGCGTCATCATAACACATCGATCCTTATCTAGTGTTTGTGCTAGTTTGAAGTTAGCATGCGAATTATATCCCAGCCGTCATGTCGCCCTATGTCTGGATCCTTATTGTGGACTCGGGTTTGCTATGTGGACACTGATTAGTGTATATAGTGGGCATCATTCTATATTGATTGCACCATATGAGGTCGAAGCAAATCCTAGTCTATGGCTGAGTACACTATCTCAATATCGCGTGCGAGACACATTCTGTTCGTATGGTGTTATTGAATTGTGCACAAAGGCTTTAAGCAACTCAATACAAATGTTGAAGCAACGAAATGTGAATTTAGCGTGTGTTCGAACATGTGTTGTTGTTGCTGAGGAAAGACCACGCGTACAATTGACACAACAATTTTGTAAATTATTCCAAGCATTAGGTAATAATTGCTTTCGCTATTATTTTTTTTCCCTCTAAATTAGATTTAATATGTCATGATGTCATATTTTAGGTTTAAACACACGTTGTGTATCGACTTCTTTTGGATGTCGTGTTAATCCAGCAATATGTGTTCAAGGTGCTAGTTCAGCAGAAAGTGCCCAAGTTTATGTTGATTTACGTGCACTACGTAATAATCGTGTAGCACTTGTAGAACGTGGAGCACCACATTCTTTATGCTTAATTGAATCCGGGAAATTACTGCCAGGCGTCAAAGTTATAATTGCCAATCCGGATACTAAAGGACACTGCGGTGATTCACATTTAGGAGAAATATGGGTGCAATCACCACACAGCGCCGATGGTTACTTCACCATTTATGGTGACGAAACTGATTATAATGATCATTTCAATGCTAAATTAGTGACGGGTGTTACCACCGAAGTGTATGCTAGAACTGGTAAAAAAAAATTAAATTTTAAATTACAAAATTGGAAAATTAAAAATTCTTTTATTTTTAGGTTATCTTGGATTTTTAAGACGCACCGAGTGCTCACAAGCTGGTTCTATTTTAGATGAAACAACGCCTAGTATTGCATCACGTGATAGTGACACAGACTCCATACATTCTCAAACAGTTGGCACAATGAATTCCCAGACATCAACTGGTACTGGCACTGGTACTATGAATAATACAACTGGAACAACAACATCTGGTACGACAACAGCTGCACCAGGATCTGAACAAGAATTACACGATGCCGTTTATGTGGTTGGCGCATTAGATGAAGTTATCACGTTACGCGGTATGAATTATCATCCCATTGATATTGAAAACTCGATATTGAGATGCCATAAGAAAATTGCAGAATGGTGAGTTTTTGCTATTTTCTTCGTTTTAAATTAAATGTTTATTCCCATTTGCTCTTCAGCGCTGTCTTTACGTGGACTAATTTACTAGTCGTTGTCGCAGAATTAGATGGTAATGAATTTGAAGCGCTAGACTTGGTACCGCTCGTTACAAATACTGTGCTTGAGGAACACCAATTAATTGTTGGCATTGTTGTTGTGGTTGATCCTGGTAAGTTTCTGTTTTTGTTATTATTTTTAACATTTTCTCTACAAAATTATTTTCTTTTAGGTGTGGTACCGATAAATAGTCGTGGTGAAAAACAACGAATGCATCTACGTGACGGTTTTCTAGCTGATCAACTAGATCCAATCTATGTTGCGTATAATATGTAAAGAAATCAATCAGATGAAGATAAAGATGAAGAAAAAATTGACGCTTTTTTAGATGTAAAAATAAAATAAAAAAAAAAAAACTTTAATCTTAAGTCAGGATTTGAATAATACAAATTATTCGTGTGCTCATTAATAATGTAAATCCTGTCATTTGTTGTCTTTAGTCTAATATGCATGCACATAGCCACAAAAACATTATCCGATTGATTGGATTAATTTTGTTTTTCTTCCTCATTTAACAAAACGGTTGCAGCTAACAAACAATCTTGCATAACTCTCTGTGTTAAGAAATCTATGTTTACAGAAAAAGAAAGAAAGATTATCCTGACATGATTATACGTTTTTGACAACAAATAAAAATGAATTAAATATTTCGAATCCTATAAATGAGTAAAAATGTTTTTTTTAACCACAAACTTTATACCTAATAATTAGAAGTTAATTGTGATTCGCCGCTTTTAAAATAATTAATTTGGCGCGGTAGAGGGTAAAACATAAACATAAAAAAAAACTGACTGATAAATATCACAATTTAATAATTAATTAAATAATAAATAGAGAAAAGAAAAGGAAGCAAAGAAAACACTTTTAAAAATAAATGATGCCAATATTTTATTTTTGTTTTCTAATAATTAAATTTGTTTTTTTTTTTATAATTACTTTAACTCTTAAGTGTAGTAATTTCACCTTCTAAATTATTTTTATTATTATTATAATTAGCAGAGAAAAAAGATAATAACGAAGAAATTAATGAAACACGATAATCAACGATAATTTTCTCCGTTTTATGCACAAAATAAATTACGAATAATATGGAATAATTATAATTAATAATTAATCAATCAATTAATTGATTAATAATAATTATAATTTTATTGTTTGCATCACTTTTATTATTATTATTTTTTGAACACTTCACTGGTGCACTAATTAGCACAACATTGCAATAAGCACACTAGTTGTGCTTTTTGTTGTTACAATAGGAAATAGTATAGTAATTACTCTATTTACTCGGGTAATTATTTACGAATTAACGTATTAGTTAAGCTAAAGACTTCCGGTGTCTTTATGAAAATAGAGGAATTACTATACAATCAGTTCTTGATTTACAACCATTTTGACTTACGACAATCCAGACTTGTGATAAGCACTTATAAACGTGACCATAGTTCTTTTTGCTAAAATAATGTGTTAAATTCCAAGTATTTGACTTAGTTGCGAAACGAAAACCTTTGTGAATTGAGGACTGATTGCATTTTAATAAATCGCAGCTAACATTGTGCAAAAAATATTGAATTTTAGAAAGCAAAAACTATAAACTAGAAGAATTAGAAGGTTAATAAGAAAATAGTAAAATTCACCTATTACTTTACATTAGCTGATTTGCATTCGTTAAAAATTAACCATTAATGCATGTTTATTGTGCAGAAGTTTAAAGGGATGCTTACTATCTGTACAGTTATTGTGCAAAAAATGTGTCCTGTTTTTTACAAATGAGAATACAGCTATTGAATTTCAGTAGCCAGCAATAATAAAAAATCAAATAATTAATATAGTTGGGAAGAAAGAATAAAAATGGGAGAAAATTTAGTAATAAAAAAAATTTAATAACTTTTATAATATAAACCCAAATATGTAAAACTATCATAATTAGTGTGTAAGAAAGAGTTAGTAGATTTAACGAAATGCAGTTTAAAACCATAATAATAATAATAATAAATCCTAAACAAAATAAGCACAAATATTGAACCATGATTTAAGGACACAAAAGAAATTAAAAAAAAAAAAACAAAAAGACTGCTGCAAACTCTACACAATTTTTTGTTTTTCGACGTGTTCATGACGAACTTTGTTCGTTCACGACAAATTGGTGCAATAAGCAATAATAAAAAAATATAAATAAAACCCAAAAACAAAAAAAAATGAAAAAAAAAAAAAAAAAAGAAAAGAAAATTTATTAATAATTGTTGAAAACTTAAATCTAGTCTTCTTGTTTTTTTTTTTTTTTTATTTTGTTTCACGTTGTATTGGTTTTCAAATTGATTGAATTTTCTTTTTTAATTCTTTATATATTTTATCCTTGTGCCACGAATATTCGCGCAAATTTATTTTTTTTTTTTTTGTTTTAAATTATAATTTAAAAATTAAAACATTAACGTACTGGGGAAATACTAAATTAAAAATGAATAAATTTATACCGGAAATTTGTGTAAAAACATAAAATGTTTTTGTTTATTTTCTTTTTTTTTTTTTTGTCTTTGAAATAAATAAAATTTTGGTTTTACTAAGCAAACAAACATACAAATAATTAAATCTATAATGTAGTAATAACAAAGAAAATATTAATTTAAATTAATAATCACATTTAATTAATTAAAATTTATATATAATAATAATAATTAATATTAGAAATTCGTAAATTAAACAAAAAAAAAAAAAATAATAATAAAATAAATTATTAGATAAATTACATTTAATGTTTTTAATTAATTCATTATTATATATTTACTACTTTATTTACTACATATATACATATATGAGAAAAATAATTAAATATAAGAAGAAAAAAAAGAAAAACAAAAAAAAAAAATAATAATGAAAGAAAACGTTCAATATTTTGTGTAAAAAAATAAAGAAAAAAAAATACACGCACATGTATTTAAAAATAATTAAATAAATAAAAATTATTATATATACATATTTAAATATATATATAAATAAATAAAATAATTAAATTAATGCTTTTTTTTTATTTTTATTTTAATTTTATCCCTTGAACCAGACATTATGTATGTACCTGCGGATATTTGAAGATGATGCTTTTGTTCATTTTTAATAAATTATTTGATGTGCTGATAGCGCTGTTAATCACGACCTTGTAGTAGATCAAAGGACCTTTATTATGGGTCGCTTATATATTTACGAATATATTACGAATTGGTTCTTTCAACAACCAAAGAGCAAAATAATTCTAATAAAAATACTTTTAAAAAAGCGTTAAATTGCAAGTACCGTGGAGTATCTAGAGTTGTGTCATCCGGTGCGGTTACTTAATGCTTTACATCCACGACACACCTATTACTTATTTCTCCCTCTAAATGATTTAAAAAAAACAATAATTTAATCAATCATAGATTCAATTATGATTAGAGGAAAATTACTCACCAAAATTTACCAGCTCTAATATTTGTCCCGTTTTTTCATAATCTTTATGTGGTAAATTATCTGCACTTTATCTGGTACACTAGTATATTTTTTTAATGCTTTATCTAAATTTATTACATATTTTCATAAAAACAATTCGTTTATATAGTTATGAATATATAATAAGGAAAGTCACTCAAATAATTCACGATATTTTGAGATATAATTTTTTAGTTCTCTTTGGAATTTTATTGTCGATATTCGCATAGTTCTCAAGAAAATATTTTTTCAACAAACTACAAAGTTGGTGGTCTATTTTGATTATGCTTGCTTTAAAGAGTGACATATTATGACAGCCTAGGAAGCTTCCTATTGTTAAAATAATCTAGCATGACTTAATAAATGCTCTTTGAGCAGTTGAAGTTCTGTAGCACATGCATAATACTTGGCGACGAGATATTATCAAAGTAAATGGTATTATCTATAAGTAATAGTGGAAATATATTCGTTCATATATTCCATTTCTGTTTAATATATACAGGCCAAGGAATTTCCAATAGGTATTTATGACACGTGGCTTGTTTCAGAGATTGCTGTATTGTAACAACTTTTCTTTTGTGTTTTGTTTCACAGCAGGCATACAATGTCTGTAGTGTAGCTACCCACGCATTTTTCAATACAATTTACAAGTCATGGATTTAACATTTGATTCCCTGTTGTACTACATCTGCTGTTTCAACTTAACATTTATTATTTTGATTGTGATATTTTTTATCTTTTAATAAAGCCCATTAGCCCATTAGCTATCCAACAACTTTAGTCGAGATTGTTGAAATATATACAGACTCGGAATTCTTCAGCTGATGAAAATACAGACGAGCTTTCGTTTAATTACACCTTTACACCAATTATTTTTTGTTTACAATCTTCTATCCAAATTAAGAGTGTTTTTTTGCCGTCTCTATTAATATTCCTATTGAGTATGATGCACTAAGTTTTGTATCAGAAACAACTGATTTCTATTCAAGTCTTCATTCTTCTAAATTATTCGTTAATTCACTTAATATTAAATATTTCCTCTTTAGTTAATTGGTTTTAAATTAAAATTTTCGTTTCTTTTAAAAAAATTTAAAACAATTATTTTAATATAAATATAATTAAGACTAAAAAAGTTAGAAACTAATTTAAAATATTTTCCGTTCATATATTCGGAGTTAGGATAAATTATTTAATTATTTACACTAGTGGCGCTGTAAATCTTATAAGATTAATAATAATAAAAAAAAAAGTGGTTAAACGTCAAAACACAATAATATTGAGAGAAAAAAGAAAGAAGTTTTTGTTATATTTTAAGAAAAGATTAATTATTAAATATTATTAAATTAAATATATAATAATTGATATTTATTTTAATTAATTAATTTTTTTTTTTTGGTTTTTTTTCAATCTAAAAAAATTATAAACATTTTTCGAAAACTTTTTAGAAAAAAATCAAAAACCAAAAAAAAGCCACCGATGGAGTCTAATTTAAATAAACTTTTATCAATGAGTCGGCCACAATTATGTGGCCAATTATATAAATATACAAATGTTGTAAAAGGTAAAAATTATCTAAATGATTAATAATGCAAATATTTAATTAGTTATTAAAATTTTTGTATAAAAAATAAATCAGGATGGCAATATCGGTGGTTCAGTGTTGATGCACAAGCAGGAATTTTAAGCTACTATTTATGCGATTCAACGGCAGACGATTCAATGCCACATGTAATTGGCAATTCACCAAGGGGTCAGGTATAAAAAAATTGTCTATTTTTGTTACATGACGATTAATATACAGAAAATATTAAAAAATAATTAAATAAATATTAGGTACACTTGGCTGGTGCTGTAGTCTGTCCGAGTGATGAGGACTCAAAAACATTTACAATTAGTTGTGCATCTGGTGATATATTAAAATTAAGGGCAGCTGATGCACGCGCAAGACAAGAATGGGTAGATGGTTTACGTGCAATTGCTGAAAGTCATACACAGGTAAGATATTTAGTATTTTTAAAAGGAATAAACGAAATAATTTTTTGTTTCTTTACTTAAAAGGCAATCGGAACAACATCTTTACCACCAAGAGAATTATTAGCGGCATCAGATGCACTAAGTGTGGCTAGACAACAATTACAACAAACTGAATTATGGTAAAAAAAACATCAATAATAATAATTAAAAATTTTAATTATAAATTTTTTTTTGTATTTAATTCAAGTAACGCAACGTTAGCCCGAGCGATAGAAAATGCTCCACCACCATTTAGTCACACCGACCCAGATTTATTATTATTAAAAGTAATAAAATCAATTTTTTTCATTAATTATTTAATTCATTTAATTTCATTTCAGGCAATATCAGCAGCAAACACACATTGTTTATTACAATGTTTAGGTTTGCTACAACGACATAACGAAATTGTTGATAATCGTATCGAATCGGCATTTTAGCCTTTAACCAATTACATCTTATAATTAATAAATACGTTTTAATTAAGCGAGAAATCTTTGATTTTTTTTTGTTCTTTAAGCAATAGAATAATGTTTACTCTCTAACACGATTTAATTTAATTTAATTTTAATAAATAATTAAATAAAAGGGTAAAACTACGGCTTTTTCTACTCTTTTTAACTTTAAATAAAATAATTTTCAAAACGCTTTTTTAAATTCAAAATTAAATCAAATACAAAAATTGTATTTTGTATATAAAAAATAATAAATATACGTCATTAGTTTATCTTGAACATTATCAGTTCGTTATTTACTTATTAAAAAAAAAAAAAAAAATACAAATACAAATCGAGAACATCATAAAAAGTTTCTTATCAATAATTAATTTTTATTAAAAAAAAAAATTTTACCAAGCGTGATTTATGTCTTCTAACTACTACTTAATTAATTAAAAATGAAACTAATTTTTAATAATTGTAAAATATTAATATAAAATGCCTTTTTAAAAACACAAATTTATATAAAAAAAAAATTATTAAACGAAATTGTAATTATTAATTAATTAATTAATAAAGTAGAAATATATTTTTTTTTTATTTTCACAAAAAAAAAAAAACATTCCATAATACACACTTTTTGGCAATAATAAAAACTTTTTAAAAGTATAAGAGATAAAGCTAATAAAATTAATTATCCCGCCCAAAATTCACACATCCAAAAATATAGCAATATTAATTAATGAATAATAATTATATAATTAATTAGGAAAATATATATTTTGTTTTGTTAACGTAGATTTGTTTTTTTTTTATTATTTGTATTTAAATGTTAAAAGAATAATTATTAAGATAAAACGTCTTAATCAATAATATTTATGTAAAAAAAAAAAGAATTTAAATACATATAGCGCACATGTTTTCTTAATTAATTAATTAATTAATAACAAAAAGTATTCTAAGTCAAAATAAATACAATTTTTATTATAATAATAAATAGTATATTTATATATATATATATATATATATATATATCGAAATATTATAGTATAAAAGAATAATATCGGAGTTTTATTGTTTTTATTTGTAAAGAAATTATTAAATTAAATAAAAATTATATTTATTAATGAAAAAATGTTTTTTTTTTAAATTCAAAATGATCTCAGTTACCTGTTCAGTACATATTATAATGTGGCTGAACGAAAAGACATTGAACTGTATTTACAAAATTTAAATATAAATCAAATTGCCTTTGTTTTCTAACTGTTCCTTATATATTTTATTTTATTTAACGAAATTTGATTGTAAATCTAATTTATAAACTATTTTATTTATATATTTAAAAAAAGGGGAAAAAAAACTTATAAATAATGAGCGTTAGAAATATATTACAAGGTAAATTATATTTATATATGTTAAATAAAATGTATATCTCTTTTAAAAAATTAATATTATATAGAATTTTCCCAATATCAAAGAAGTCGTCTTAAGTTTTGTCAGATGATTGCTGAATATGCTACAAAAGCACAAAATATTCCATATTTAGAAAGTGAAGGAGCCATAGGTTAGTAATTTACTTCAAAGTTTTTAATTTAAAAAAAATATATATGAATATAATTGTTTTTCTATTTTAGATTTAATTTATCCACTGTTAACAGATCCTCAGTTACCAGTACGATTGAATGCGGTTTGTTGTTTCAGCCGAATGGCAAATCAATCTATAAAAATTGCAACAACACTAATGGAGCGGTCTGTGCCGCAAAGCATGTTACGTGAATTAATTCTCGATCGTAATAATAATGTATTTTTTCTGCTTTCTTTGATTAAACGAGAGTGTAATAAGGATGGAGAAATGTTTGTTTGATTTACAGGTTCATTTTAAAAGAGCAATTATGCAAGCTATTAAAGGAATAGCTAAGCATTCTCCAGAGTTGGCAATACAAGTTGTGGAATGTGGAGGTTTATCCGCATGTTTGATCTGTATGGAAGAACAAGATGTTTCGGTAATTTGAATAAATAATTTCTGTCGTAATTAAATAATATTTTTTTATTTGCATAGTTAAAAGAGTCAGCTGCTTGTGGAATAGGTTGTATAGTAAGACAATCGGCAGACTTAGCAACAAATGCAATTAATCAAGGCGCAGTAACATTACTTGTAATGTGTATTCAACACAATGAACTTTCTCTGAAACAGGTAAATCTGTTTATTTTAACAATACTCTCAGTGTTTACTAAATGTTATATTATTTTTGTTAAAGGTAGCATCTTGCGTTTTAGGTGACATAGCTAGACATTCAGTAAATCATGCACAAGCTATTTGTGATGCAGGTGGATTGATTCACCTTTCAAGGGCGCTGGATAATATTGATACAAAACTGAAAAAACAAGCTTTATGTGCGTTAGCTAATGTTGCATCTCATAACAGGGACCTGGCAGAATTTGTTGTGGAAGCAGAAGTATTTCCTAAAGTTTTAATTCATTTAGGCCACGAAAAAGATTTCGTTCAAAAGCAGGGAGCTCGTCTTGTTCAAGAAATTGTTAAGCATTCATTAGAATTAGCACAGCTTGTTGTAAATTCAGGAGGCATTGGAGCACTTGTACAGTTATTAATGAACTGTAATTTATCACCAGAAGACATTGTAACACCAACCGCTTCATCTATTGGTTTTATAGCAGGACAAAGTCCACATTTTTCATTAGCTGTTATTGAATGCAAAGTAATTATTTTATTTTAATTTATTAAGTGTAAAAAATACATTTATTTATTTGTGTTTAAAAGGGTGTAATTGCTTTAGCAATGACTATAAATACGGATCGTGCTGATTGCCAGTTAGCTGCTTGTGTATGGGCCTTGGGGCATATTGGAAAACATACTCCGGAACATAGCCGCGCGTTAGCCGAAGCGAATGTTTTTATTCGCATACTAGAGCTGTATAGCAAAGATAGCAGTTCTGATGATTTGAAGCACAAATGTAAGTGTGCTTTGAAAATGGCATTACAATGCTGTCTTCATTTGCCATCACTTGAACCCCTTTTGTATAATGCTCCGATAGAGATTTTAAAATATATTCTGGGACAGTTTAGTAAGGTAACTCAACTATATAAATTTATTATTTTTATTGGTGTTGTCAATTGATAAACATTTATTTAGGTTTTACCAAATGACCCATCAGCTCGTCGATTATTTATAACAACTGGTGGTTTGAAGAAAATACAAGAGATTGATGCTGAACCAGGTACTCACCTATGTGAATATATTACAATAATTAATTCATGCTATCCAGATGATATTATTCGTTATTACACACCTGGTTTTCCGGATACTATACTCGAAAGAATTGAACATTACACGCCACAGGTGAATTTATATTTATTTCTATAAATAGATTTTTAACCTATTTTTTTTAGCCAATTGAACCAATGCTATCTGAAAATTTAACGAGCAATTCATGTATTGACTTTTTCAATAAACAAATCGGTGATGGTGATGGCGTTGCTATTGAATCAGATATGAAGTAAACATTTTGAAATGAAACACATTAAATAAATTTACTTTGTAATTTGTTTATTCTTATCATAAAACAGAACAAATATCCCAAACGTCAGTTTTTGGGTTGCTTTTTCAGGTATTTCAAGAAAAATAATAATACTTATAATAATCATAGCAAATGTTTACAATTTAAAAAAACACATATCTATATATAAATATATATATATTTAATTAATCCTAATATTTAATAAAATCTTATGTATTATATAAAAATAAATTGTTTTTAATATTTTCATAAATAATACTTTTATGTTGCCTTTACATCTGATATTAAATTTGCCAAGGGTTCATTGCTATCGTTACAATACATACTTTGAGGTGATATCCGAATGACTTCATTAGGATTTACAATTGAAGTCTTTTGTATTAAATTATCATTAGTGGATTGCTCATCATGCATCTTTAGATGTTGTAAAAATTTATAACTCAAACTAAATGTTTGATTACATGTTTTGCAATGAAGCGTTTTATCATTGTTATGTAATCGCATATGTTGTCTTAATTTTGAACTTAATGCAAACATTTTATGACAAATGGCACATTTGTACTGTTTTTCTAAATGCTTTATTTTTATATGTGTGTTTAGTGTACTACCGCAAATAAATTTCTCTTGACACAATTTGCATTCGTATGGCCTTTCACCGGTATGAATACGAATGTGCTTTTTTAAAGCTTGTGAATTACCTAAACGACGATAACATATATTGCATTGTTTTGGTTTTTCACCAGTGTGTGTTCTTTTGTGTTCATGTAAACTGGATGCTGTTGCTAAGCTTTTGTTACATATTTCACATTTAAAAGGTTTTTCACCGGTATGCGCACGAACATGCGTTTCAAGGGATAACTTTGTTACAAACGCTCGTGTACACCCTTCAAATGTACATGCATAAGGTTTCTGTGATGAATGAATGTGATTCATGTGTGACGTTAATTCACCGGAGGTTACAAACTTATTATCACAAATTTTACACTGATGGTTTTTTTCACCCCGATGCACTTTCATGTGAACATATAAACCATTGCGTGTTGCTAGTGATTTACCGCAAATAGTACACATGTAAAGTTTTTCAGTTGAATGCGACTTTTGATGTTCCTTTAATTCGGACGATTGTTTGTAGCGCTTTGGACATTGATCACATGAATAAGGGCGTTCGCCAGTATGAATGCGTGTATGTCGTTTAAGATCATCAGTCCGCAAAAAGCATTTACCGCAAAATGTACATAGTTTATTTTTTTGATTTTCTTGATGTATCTTCATATGACGGGTTAATGTTTGCATTTGCGCAAATACTTGATTACACACAATGCATACAGGACTTTTACTTGTTTTACATTGCTTCATTTTGTTTTGTGTTTTTTTATTAAAATGCTCTGATTTTAAGTGGGCTTTTAAATCGATTTCATTTAAACATACTGCATTGCATTCATTACAAATGAATTTATTATTTGTTGTAGAACTTTCAATAATATTTCCTCCATTTATTTCTTTATTTATGTCATCGGAATTATTATTTACGTTATTATTTTCTGGACAAATTTCTGGTTTTTCCGTTTCTTTGATTAAATCATCAGCGTTTACAGATTCTACATCAACACTAGTTATATCACAATCCGAATGTATATCATCATTATTAATTTTATTTATTTCTTTATCTATGCAAGAATTGGATTTTGTATTCTCCATTAGTTTTAAAATTTCCCTTAATTTCGCATCAGCATTTTCGATTTGTATTTTATATGTGTATGCTGTGATTGCATTCAAAATGCAGTCATTGCATATTTGTGATGGCATTTCATCATTTTCATATAACTGAAAACATTTCATATCATGAAAAAGAAAATAAATCGAATTATTTATTATATTTTAATACCTTAATATCTGTTATGTTATTTAAAATATCTTTAACTTTAATCATTATCTCATTATGTTTAAGTGATAACTCTGATGTAAATATATTTACCATACTTTCTTTTTCATTTAAACATGTTCTACATACTTTACTGACATTTAATAATATAATATTTAATATGTGTCCATTACTATTCATTATATTTCTTTTATATTTTAAAAATGTTTTTTATGTGTAAAATGTTTATTATTATTAGAAATTTTGACAGATAAACATTTAAAAAAAAAATCGATATTTTTATTGTTACAAAGTACGAAACCTAAATAGCACAGGGTGCTAATTTATTTTATTTTATTTATTTAAATATTTATTAAATAAATTATTATTTGTTATTTATTTATTTATAATTATTTCCTATTAATAACAAATTATTTAGAAAAATTTTATATTAAAACTTTTCTTTTTTTTATAAATGGCTTCGTACTTTACGTAGTGCATTAACTTCATATTTTTTTGAGCATGCAGTTGTCAGCTTGCAATATTATAAAATTATTTCTGTTGAATGGTATACTAGTGAAATTTTTCGCGGGGCGATTTTTGTTGTGTTTTTAATTTTATTTTTATTGTTTTATATTTGCTTATTTTAATAAAAAGAATTGTATTAAAATGCCTCCTAAAAGGAGGGATCGTGAGGGTGAAGGTTCGAAAAATGGAAAAATTGATCACATGCAGGATCATGAATTATTTCTTCAAGCATTTGAAAGTAAGTTATTATAAAAATATTACTATGCATTTCTTTTATTAAAAGGCTTCACTTTCATTAAAAATTTTCAATAACAAAGATTTAAATGAAATTATGTGAGTCATCTTATAAAACAAAAACATTATTGTATTTGGTACTGAACTATTATTTGCTATTAACATTTTTAATTCAAAAAATGTTTACTTGAAAATTAATTACAAAAATATAACCTCAACTTTTTTAGACTGTAGAATCTATTAAATGTCTTATAATTAAATTACAGAACCAACACAAATGTACCGTTATCTAAGTACACGAAATCAATTATCTGTAAGTATTAAAAACATAAAGTGATTATATTAATTGTACCGTAAATTGATAATAACCGAATTTTTAATTCTCACTTTAGCCTGTTTTCCTGTATCGTACATTAACTTATATGAAGCAAAAAATGACACGCTCGCATAAGGGTCGCAGTACTTTTAAAATTAATGAAATGCTATCTGATAAATTAAATAATGTAGACAATGAATCAACTTATTGTTTTAATGGTCTCGGAGAGAATATAACACTGATGTTTCTTGGTTTCTTTGATAAAGCTATGAATGATTTGGATGATATATTAACAGTCAGCGTAGAAACGTCGCTATTAAAAATATCTTATAGTAAAAAACGGGACTCATCATCTGATATGAAGCAATTGATCGTAAGAATGCATAATCGCGTAATTTATGTTATGAACAAATTTAATAACATTTATTATTTATTTATTTTAAGATTGGAAACTCCGAAGTATTGTTTAACCCATGTGATATAACACCTCTAACAAAAATACCTGCAATAAGTATTCCAACGGAATCATTTAAAAATGGTGGAGAACTGAATAAATCTTACATAATTTTATTTAAAATTCAACTAATTGCACCGGTGAACAATAATAATATAACAAATAATGGACCATCTGAAGAACCATCAATTAAACGTTTTAAAACAAGTTCAAAAATGTATGGATCAGAATTGGTTGTATTTGATAAACATAGTCGCTGTACATTAACCGAGGGTGAATATGAATTAGCACTACAAGAGATACCACAAAATAATCGTGATACTTCACCAAAAAAAATATCTGTCTGGGAGACAATTCCGGAAGCTGCCTTAGAAGCTATTGTTGATAAAACTGACAATCCATTTAATAAGTTTAGTAAATCTCCAACGCTTAAATTCCGTTTAGTATGGACTAAAGAAGATAGTACAGGACTTGTTGATCGCCCGTTACCCTTAATGTCAAAACCAGATAACTGTTTGGTGTCAAATAAAGAAAATCGGCCACACACAAATCATAATAATAATAACATAAGTAATAGCAATGGAATTATGTCCGTGAGGAAGGGCGTACCAAATTCAACAAATAAAGATATAACCTTAAGCAATAGTATGATAATGGAACAACACACTCAGTTGGTGTATCATTTTATGTACAATAATAACACAAGACAACAGACTGAAACTTGCTACTATTTCTTTTGCCCATGGTGTCGTATAAACTGTTTAGCGTTATATTCTTTATTGAAACATTTAAAATTATGTCATCCACGATTTGTGTTCACGTACGTTCCATCACCAGAAACAACAGTGCAACGTATTGATGTAGCTATAAATGATCTTTATGATGGATCTTATGCTGGTTCCCCGCATGATTTAGCAGCACCATCGGGTTTTACATTAAAAAGAGGACCTGTAAGGAGAACTACTGTAACACATATCTTAGTCTGTCGTCCGCGACGACAAAAACCAAATCTTAATGAATTTTTAGAAGTTGATGAAAATGAATTAAATAGTCAGAGGCCTTATATAACTGGACATAATCGGTAAAATTAATATATTTTATTATTCTGTTAAAGTAACAAATTATAAACATGTAAATATTTATTTGTAGTTTGTATCATCATACAATGACATGTCTTCCGGTACATCCGAAAGAATTAGATGTTGATAGTGAAGGAGAAAGTGATCCATTGTGGTTGCAGCAAAAGACAATGATGATGATTGATGAATTCTCAGATGTAAATGAGGGAGAAAAAGAATTGATGAAAATGTGGAATTTGCACGTTATGAAATTTGGGTAAGTAAATTAAATATATTTAATTTAAAAAAAACGTTTTTTAACTATTTTTTTCATTTTTATATCGTTTGTAGATATGTGGGCGACTGCCAAATACCATTAGCTTGTGATATGTTTTTAGATACAAAGGGTAGAGAATTATTGCAAAAAAATTTGTATCGAAATTTTGTATTACATTTAAGTTCATTATTTGATTATGGTTTAATATCGCCGGAAGTTTTATATAAGGCTGTACAAAAACTCCAGGTAATTTATATAACAAATGTTTAAAATTGAGAAGAAATTTAAAATGAAATTTTTTAACTATTTTTTAAAATAGCGTATATTGGGTGAATATGTTGAAGGAAATAAGATTGTTAATCAGGCTCGTACCGAACAGGTGGAATATTGGAATAAATTTGGTGTATTTAAGCATCAACTAGCATTAGAAGAACAACAACAAGAACAGTTACAACAGCAACAACAGTTACCAGCATTAATTACATCTACACCAACGCAACAACTTGTTAAAACGGAGGAGAAAAATGCAAAAATTGAAAAGAAAGAAATATTTTCACAAAGTGATGAAAAAACCACAACATCTTCATCGCCGTCGCCTTCTATAACAACACCAACAAGCACTACAGCCCACAATAACACTATAATTAAGTCAACAATAAATTGTAAGAATACAATGTTAAGACGTAGTAGTAATAAACAAATTATTATTCAGAATCAAGCTCAAAAAAATAAAATACCAAAACTTTTAACAGGTAATTTGAGTAATTCAAATGGTGCTACAAAAAGGAAATTAACCCAATTAAAAGGTAAATGATTGAATAAATATTAAATTTTTTTATTGTTTTTTAATTTTGATAATAATTGGGATTTTTTTGTAAACATGCATATGCATATTGGTTTGTTTCAATTTGCTTTATATATGTAAATGAAGACGATAAATTAACAAAATGTATATTTATTAAATAGAATCACCACCAAGACGTCGAAGTGCAGGTCAAGCACCACAGCAACCACCTGGACAGATATCTTCCTCAATAGTAACAACAACTACATCATCCTCAACATCATCATTAATTGTTTCGCAGCATATAAATGAGCGAGTCAAATTTTTGCCAACACGTAGACGATCTGTTGCAGCAATAGGTAACACAAGTGGAATATCTGTTCATAATAATGGACAACGAAAGCGTATGTCTTTTAATTTAACCAAAGTTGAAAAATAATTCCTTCATTTCCATTAAGTTGTCTTTTTTTTTAAATTAATTTATTATTTATTTGATTAAACTTACACAAGCTAATGGATTTAATATATAATTTAATTGTGTTTTATGTCGGTGTAAAAGCAAAAGAAAAAACATTTAAAAAACAGAGAGAATATTTATGTTCGTTTGATGCATGCATTTTATGTAAAAAAAGAAAAAGAAAAAAATTTATATATATATATATTTATTTTTTTAAAAATTGTGATTTTTATATATTTTTTACTTCGGAGAACGAAATATTACCAAAAGTTTAAATGTTTTATTGGTCATTATTAATTTATCATTGAGTTTATTATTTTTTTTTTTATGCTTTATGTTTATTTAAAAAAATGTAAAATACAATAAGTGTGTTAAAAAATTAAAAAACGTTCTGAATGAATTTTATATCGTAAGCGTAATCGAAAAAAAAAAAAAAACAATCGTAAAACAAAGTCTACAGAGTAGAATAAATTTATTTTATTATTGGTTAAAAAAAAATTGTCATAAACTTATTTATACAATATAAAAAAAAGAAGAGTTAATTAATTAATTTTATACCCCACTTTTATCAAATTTTATTAAATTATCAATTAATTAAAAGTGCATTTTTAATCGCAATGTTAAATTAATTTTATTTTTTTTCTTATATTCGTTTGTTAAATTAACAAAAATTAATCAATTTTATTTTAATGATTTTAAAAGGAAATGAATAATTAATATATGTTATATGTAAATGTATTTTATTTAATTATTGTATTTAGTTTCAAATAATAATTATAGATGTAAATTGTTTATTATTTTTTTTTTTATTATCATTTAATTAAATTTAGTTTAATTATAACATTAAGTACACGTGTCTTTTTCATGTATAAAAAAAATGCAAAAAAATATACAGAAGAAAAAAAAATTGTCTATTGGTTTTTCTAATTATAATTTTTATTATTATGGGTTATTGTTATTATTATTATTTTTTTTTATTATTGATTTAGATTAATTAATTAAGAATTATTGATTATTTTAATGCATGGGATATTTCAGATAGTTTTTTTTTTTTTTTTTTTTCATTATTAAATAAAATGGTAAATCGGTAGGGTGACGATTTATGTATATTGTAATGTTTAAATTAAAATTAAACACAACAAAAAGACCAAAAGTTATCTATTGTACTGTTATATAAAAATCGAATTCTTTATTGTTAATTATTTTTATTTATATTTTAATATAAAGATTTATAATTAATTATCTTCTTTTTTTACAGATAAATATTTTACTCTAATATTGAAGAAATTAAAATATGAAGATTATATATAGAGAAAAATATTTATAGAATTACTTTTTTTTTTCTCTTATTTTTTCGAAATTATAAATAAATAAATTAAAAGTTGTTTTCGGTGGTTTTGAATAAAATATAAATAATATACTTGGGTGTCGATTATATAAATCATTACCGTCACTATGAAATTTAACATTAAATTTGCAAATCAATAAAAGAAAAGCAAAGTAAACGTAGTTTGCCATTAAAAAAAAAAAAAAAAAAAAAACAGAATTAGAAATAAAAGAAATACAGGAAGTTGTGACATAAAAACAATAAAAGAAAATAACCGAAACGTTTTTAAATGTTTGGAAAAAACGATCCTAATTTTGTGTTATTTTTGCGGATACAATTTTAAAAACTTGTGTCAACAACAATTTTTTTTTTTTTTGTTATTTATTTACATGTTAATAGCAAGCGGTTTAATATAATCGTTAATTGCCGCGCTATGTAAAATATAATTTTGTTATATATATATATATATATTTTTTTTCTCACGCATTTCAAAAAGTCACTTTCATCACTCCAATCATATCTAAATAATTTCTTATTTTGTTTTGTTTTGTTTTTTTTTTTTTCTTTTCTTTAAATTTCTTTTTTTCTATTAAATTCTTAGTGTTTTTGTGATTAATTTATTATTAATAATTAAATAAAAAATTAAATAATTAAAAAAACACATAAAAATATATATGAAATAAATATATTTTATTTTTTTTTTCGTAACTTTGAAACTGAAATTTAATTTTTAATATTTTTTTGGTTTTTGTAGAATCTTATTTTTTTTTTTTTTTTTAATTTTTGTCGGTTAAGTAATAATGTCATTGGAGCAAAAAAATATAAAAAATCCAAATAACGAAATTGTATGTAATAAATATAAAAAGGAGAAAATTTACAATAATAGTAATATAAATATAAATATAAATAATGATTATCAAAAAGATAATAAAGTTAAAACTTTAAAATTATCTTATAATAACATAATGGATACAAATAGTTGTCCAACAAATTGTCAACAGATAAATGATATATCAAAAGGGATTTTAAAGAAGAAGCGTCAGTATGAGTATTGTACAATATCTGGTAACATAATAAATTTTTATTAATATTATTAATTATATTATTTTTATTATTATTACAACAATCGTAAATAATTATTATTTTATTTAAGAAACATTTTTAAATTTACCAAAGAAAAAAGTTAAATTCAACGAAGAAGTAAAATTATTTGCTTTTAGCAATGAAAATTTTAATAAAAAAATCTTAATGAGTTTTGAGAAATTACATTCAGAAAATGAACAACAGGTATAAATATATTTCTGTTTAATTCTGTTTTTATACACAAATATAACCCATGATTTATTATATAATCAGTTTTCGTGATATGAATTCAGTTTAAAGCGGTTTAAGATAATTTTCTATGTTCAGTATATACGCTCGTATATTAAAATGTTTTTTAACCATGAATTTAACTTATTTCTACTACAATATTATTTTATTAAGACACTTTTCTATTGCGTTGCAATTGACAATTATTAATAATTTTCATTTTGTTAATTTAGGTAAGAAATCAAAGAATTCGTGAAACTTATCGAAAATACATGACGAAATTTCAATCATTTACGAATACATTTTAATATAAAAAAAAATTGTTTAATATTGTTTTTAATAGTTTCACATGTGTTATTATTTGTTTAAAATAAAATTAAAAAAAAAAAAGAATAAAATTATTATTTATTTATTTTTATTTTTAATTAATTAATTTTTTTTATAAATATTTTATTTTAAAAGAAACTTGTAAACAAATTATAGAGTTATTCGCATGTAATTTGGAATAATGTTAATTCTTTAATACGTTCATATTGAAAGTATTGTGGAAAATTCGTTGGTATAAAACTTAATTTTAAATTATTATTTATTAATTTTGATTTTAATTGATTAAAACATTTTAAAAAATAATCAAAACACGGTGCACCGGTATCTAAGTCAGCAATTGTAAATACATAACGCTTTTCTAATGAAACGTAAATTATTTTACGTTTTCTCTTATTATTATTATCTAATAATAATTTTTCAATTGTATTTATAAACGATTCAGTTATAACATCATCATAAATTACTAAAAATAAGATATTTTATTGATAAATTTTAAAACTGAATTTATGATTAAAAAAAAAAACATACCATCAGCTGCTAACACGATGTCAACCTCATTTAAAACATTATTTAATTCATTTGACCACTTCTCAGCTGTAAAATCTAATTCCATTACCTCAATTGAATTTGATTTGATTAATTTTTTATTTCTTGCTAAATTATTTTTTAATAAATTTAAAATTCCTCCCAGATCAATGTCTAATAAATAAAACAATTAATTAAATTTTAATTAATGTAATTATAATTAAATATCACCAGTGCAGATAATTTTTTTGGCATAAAAACCGGCAACAATACTTGTCAAGCCAACGCCAGACCCGATTTCAAGTATTGTTTTATTTTCAAATTCTTCCTTTGATTTCCACATTATAAAATCGGCTAATAATAGTGCGCCACGCCACACTTGTAAACCAACCAATTTTAATACGGTAGATGGGGAATGTTCTTTAATTAAATTTATTAAAAAAAATAATTATTTTTCTATTTTAATTTGATCAGGACAAACTACCAATTTCTATAGTATTTTGCTGCTTCCTAGACACTATTAGATCACCATCCTTATCAACTTTTATATCTGTCTTATTATTTTCTATAATATTTGTGTCCACGGGAATATTGTAATAAAATCTTGATACAACATCTAAAGAGAAAAGGTAAAATTATAACTTTTAATTCATAATAACTGAGAAAGACTTACTTCCGTTTTCCGTTTTTGAACTTTTTAAATCAAGTTCAGAGTAAATTTCCGATTTAATTTTAAACGTTGACATTTTTTATTTCTTTTGTTAATTAACTTACAAAATAAATACAAAAAACTAACGACACTATTGTTGTGACTGCGAACAATTTTCGTTTGATTTGAAACAGCTTCTGCAAATAGAAAAAATATATTGTTAGTCGTTATAATAATTAATTTTTATTTTTATATAACCATGGCATTCGAAATTCTGTTTCTTCTTTATTACTGACCACACATATTCGGCTTTTTTCTCTCTATTGTTTTTATTAGAAAACCACTCTGGTCACTTATATTTTAAAAGACATAAATTAAAATAGCTTCAGGATCATAATATATTATATGTATATAAGAAAAGAATTTTTTTTGTCTAATTATAAGTTTACAAAAAAAAAAGAAAAAATCTTGTGCCAAGTATTATTATTAATAATATTGATAATAGAAACATACAGATACATTTTGTTTTGTTTTACATACGCATTTTTGATAAAACAAAGTAACATGTGTTGTTACATATTTGTTTTGATGACGGATTTATGTGTCAATATAAAAAAACGTTTTTTGACAGATGATAAAAGTCGCGTTTTTGTTTACATCCAAATTTAAATTCCAAATAATATGAAGTCAGTTACAATCGGAAAATCTTATTTGAGGTTAAACATTTCTTCTTTTATAAAATGTTTACAAAATGAGAATAACACAATTGTCATTAGTTTTCTAAACACTAATAATAAGAAAATAGTGTAATTTTAAATAAATTATTATATAAAATAAACAATACTGTAAAAAAATTAATATTAAAATGATTGAGGATGATGATGAAGTATTGTGTAAATATGGAACACCATTGGAAAAATTGGTGGAAGGTTTGTTGAAATTTGATAAAAAATTTAAACGAAATACATATGAAAAACGTATTACTTATTTTAGATGAAATACCATCAAAAAAACCAATTGGAATAGAAGATCAAATTGCTGTGGATAGTAATGGTCGTAGAAGATTTCATGGTGCCTTTACGGGAGGCTTTTCTGCTGGTTTTTGGAATACTGTAGGGTCATTAGAAGGATGGAAACCTCAACAATTTAAGAGCACAAGAGCTGAAAAAGCTGATCGAAAAGTACAAAGACCCGAAGATTTCATGGATGATGAAGATATTGGAGAATTTGGTATAGCCCCGCAGCGTGTACAAGCAAAAGAAGATTTTGCTCAGCAACCCTCAGCAAGTTCATCAACTAATAAAAGAAAATTGCAAAAACCTTCTGATGGCCCAATACCTGGAGTGCCTGTATTAAAAACATTATTAGAACCAGCTAGAGACACGATTGCGATTCGGTTATTAAAGCATATGGGCTGGAAAGAAGGTCAAGGTGTAGGTGCTCGTTTGACAAGAAAGGAGAAAAAGAGGGCACAAAAGCGTAACAAAAAAGAAATGTATCTAATGAAGAATTATGGCTGTACACTGGGTCCACTTGATAAAAGTTCAAATACTGTATCTAAATCTGTAGAATCAGATGATGATAATGATGATGATAATAGTGATTCTTCTGATTCTGGTTCCGACTTAGAGATAACATTTGCACCTGATGATTTTGAAACTTTAGTTGCTACTATAAAGGATAATACATTTGGATTAGGATATTCCGGGCTGGAGAGAAAGCCCGTTTTGAATCAGCACGTTAATCTGTTTGCTCCATTCGAAATGATTGATAGAAATAATAAAAAATTATCGATTACTGGTCACGGTTTTGGAGTTGGTGCCTTTGAAGAAGATGATGATGACATTTATGCTGGCGAAGATATGACACGTTACGATTTTAGTTTGATGGAGGCAAAAAAGAAAAAGATTAAAAAGAATATTATTGAAGATAAAAAGGATTTAACATTAATGGATGGATTTTTGCGTCCAACCGCAGCACATGGAATGCGTTTTGTAAAAAAAGTCTACAATGTAGATACCCCTGCTAATTTTAAACCACGTAATTGGGCACAAAGAAAAACCCGTTTTGAGCCACTTGACGAAGACTTGTCTAGACAAATAAGTGAAAGTTCTCAATATAAATTAAAGGGGTTAGGAAGACATGATTTAACGCCGCAATCAAGAGGAAAAATACTTAATGAACCCGTGAACAATGATTTTTCAGAGAAAGATACAGAAAATATTGTAGAACAACCACCTGTAGATGTTCCAAAAATAATTGATAAAAGACAATTATTATTAGAGAAAATTAATGCAAAATATGAAAAATTCACTGTAGGAGAAATACTTAACGCTGATAGTGGTGAGAAAGTTGAGGAACCCACTTCTGTTGAAGTAAATAAAGTTACTATACAAGAACTTCCAATAGTTGCTACTACTTCAATTAATTCCGGTATTTATTTTACTAGTCATTACACTTTATGTATAACAGTATAATTAAAAAAATCTTTTTTCTAGGAAAAGATTCCGGTAAATTTAAACCATTTATTGCTGATTCGTCAAAGCAAGATCGTTATGAAAAATTTTTAGAATATAAAACAAGTGATGTAAAAGAAATATTGGAATTGATGAAGCTAATACAACCATTTCATATGAATGAATGGGAACGTGAAATGGAATTAAGGGAATTTAAACAAGCTAAATGTATTTATAAACCACTGCAGGGTCTAATGTCTGATAGGTAGTTCTAATCATTAATGTTTTAAAAATATTAATATACTTTTTATATAAATAATTATTTATTTATCATAGATTTGTATCCGAATTGAATATAAAGGCGAAAGCTGAAACAGTAAAAGCACAGGATAATATTGTAAAAGTTATAACAATGAAACGTGAAAAATCTATGTGGAAGCCATGCAGTGACTTGTGTAAAAGATTTAATGTTCCTGAACCATTTGGAGGGTATTTACAAAGCATTTCTATAATTTATAACTTATTTTAATGTTTTATTTCTCTTCTAATTTAAGAACCATGGCGGATGAGAAGAAGGATAAAAAAAGAACTCGATTTTCTGTTTTTGATTATTTAGAAAATTCTGTCAATAATAAACAAAATTTTCTTACACCTGTTATTAAACCGTCGAAATCTTTTCTTAATAATACATCTGATGAATCAAAAATGAATGCTGATAAAGTTACTAAAGAGAAAATTGCAACAATAGAAGCATTAAAAATGATAGAAAAAACAACACCGACAAAACTACCTGTAGCCATTGAAAATATACCTTTACCCGTAATAACGACTAATACACATAAAGATAATATAAATTCAACGGAACATAGAATATCAGCAAAAGATTTCTTTACAAATAAAAATACGAATGCAATTAGTAAGTCATTAGATGAAACAAAACCACTAGAACACCAAAATAGCAACAATAATAAAATTCTTAAGAAAACCGATTTAGAAATAAAAATTGAAGAATCAAAGGATAAACATCCAGCTGAGAAAAAAGATTTATTTAAACTAATTTTTGACAATAGTAGTGATAGTGAAACCGACGAGAATCATGATAAATCAAATTTGAATAAGCAAAGTATAGAGAATTTTTTAATTAAACCTACTGCTAGTGATATAAATATATTAAGAAATACATCACCGCCTCGAGGTATATTTGCAAATATGTTTACGAGTACAACGACGGCGGTAGTAATAGAGGATAAACTAACGAAGGAAAAAAATGTGAATACTGATGAAAGCAGTGAAAATGTAATTAATTTAGAAAATGATAAATTGTTGTGTGTTGATACAACTGTGAAACCTCAGCACGCTAGTGTTATAAAGTTTCGTTCGAAACTTGAACGACAAGTAGATGATGTGCAACACGAGCAGGATACTGTTGAAAATTTATATGGACCAAAGTTACCAGTAAGTGCCGGAGGTAGTAAAGACCCGAAAAACGTTAAAAATACTGATGAAGAATATGCAGCCGAGGAAATTGATAGAAAATTAGAAGAATTATTGAAAAAAAATAAAAAAACGAATATTGTTGTGGAAAAGTGGATTGAAAAGGAAAAGGTGGATAAGAAGAAAAAGAAAAAAGATAAGGATAAGAGTAAAGATAAAGAAAGAAATAAAAGTAAAAAATCGAAAAAAGAGAAGAAAAAGCATAAGGAGAAGAAATGATTTGTATTAAATATAAATAATGAATTTTGTTAAATTAAAAAATAATTTTAAATATTAAAATCGTTTGATTTATTTTTACCTGTGAAAAAATACATTTAAATGGTTTTAAACATTTTTATGGTTTTTTTTTTAATATAGATTTGACAGATTCAACAGTGTCATCTATTTATTACTAGTTTAATTAAAAATAAAAATAAACAATTTATCGCTATCTCTGTCCAACACATTGCAACAGCGTGTATATTTTTGTTATTGTCGATTACATATTATATTTTGACATTTATTTTCTGCAGTGTGTTTAGTTTAAAAGTAATTTTTGTTTAAGTTTTGTTGAAAATTCCAAAAAATGATATCCTTTTACAATATAATTAATTATATATATCATTTATTTGGTATTTATTTATTTAGTGTGTTCGCATCACTTATAGCAATTGGTCTTTCAATCTATATAAAGAGATATTTTGAAATTAATTATAATAAATCAAAGAATGTAAATGCAAGTTATTTTTACCACCCAACCAAGAAGATATTTTTATATACAAAAATATTTAAAAAAATTAACTAATAAATTAAAGAGAAAAAAGAAAAATAAATAAAAAATATTTCTTAATAAAATCTTAAACGCAAATATTTATAAATATTATTTTTCTTTTTTCGTTTTTTTTTTCTTTCATTTTCTTGTGTGTGTTTTCAGGTTAAGCAAATAAATATCGATGAAAAGTGTATGGAAAAGGAAACGTTTGAAAGATATTTCGAAGATGAAACATTTTTTAATAAAAATTATCGTGGTGACATATTAAATGAGAATGATATTGATTGTTATGACAATGATGATGATTTTGATGGTGTAAATATAGATGATGATGATTTAGTATTTGGTAATTGTGGTATTAGTGGTGATTCAGATAATGAGAATACAGGACTTGTTGGCAGATTAAAATCGGCACGTCTCAAAGCAATTGAAAAAACATTGACGGAAGATCAAAAGAAAACGGAAAAGGAGTATGTAGATATAAAATTGTCGATGTTTGCTTATAACATGCTTTGGTTTATTTATTTTTCTTTAACATCAATTATATCTTACTACGTGATTTTCAGATAAGAAAATATTAATTTTTGTTAATTTTTATTATTAATGTTATTTCGTTATTTTCATTTAAATTTATTACCAAAATATAAGAAAAACACAGAAAGAGTGTCAGAGATAGAAAATCTTTTTTTTTTTTACCGAACTTAAAAATGGTAGTTTTCCTTTTTACTCTTTTTCAAATTAAATTTATAATCCTTGAATGGGATTCTCATTGGATACATACGTTATTCTTTTTACTGACTTTGCAAATTTGCATATTGAGTATTTTTTAGCGTTAGTCTTATCAGCGATGCCTAATTATTGTTTTGAGAAAGATACTGATAAATCTGATCTAATTTTTCCATAATCGGGACTTCAAATTTAATTATTGCATGCAACCCGTTGTTAGATTTCTTTGCGTTACAAAATTATCCGTTAACTTATCTTATCTTAAATTCAGTCGTAAATCTGTCTACATTGATTTTTAAGTTATATAGTGAATTAATAATCTTTGAAAACCAAGAAATATTTAACTCATGTATCTAAATTTTTCCGATAGACGATCCCTGAACAATAATTTAACAAACAAAGAGACTCACTCACTGTAGAAATATTAGTTCTTCTATTTTAGAAACTTTTTTTGTTATTTTTTTTTCTTTTTTATAATTTTCTATAAAACATTTATTTAATTTTAGAATTGAAAGAGAACAACTAGCTGCAATATTTGATTTATTAAAAAAACAAGAAGAGGAATTCAATTTAAATCGTATGGGGGAAGATGAATTAAAGGCTCAACTGAATCTATATAGATAAGTTTTTTTTAATTTTTTAACTAAAATAAAAATAAAAAAAAATTAATTATTCATGTAAATAATATGTAAAAAGAAACGAAATATTATCTAGTCTAACAAATTTTCTTTTATATTATATATATATATTTTTTTTGTATAAAATGGCTGTAATTTATTTAATTAATTATATTTACCTCTTTTGGGTATGAATGGAGTCATCAAATTATTTAAAATTTCTTTAAATTTTTCATACTTTGGTTAAAATGTTCATAAATCAATATAAAAGATTTTTCCAAAGCCTACTATGATTTATTAATTATTTTTTCCAAAGCAAATATGGCTTTTTATAGTGGTATTATTGCTCATAAGACAACTAGAGATTTTCTATGATATTATAAATTGTTATATAGACAGTTTTAATAATCTTTAGCAACTTTCAGCTCTTAAAGACCATTACAGTCCTATTATTTTTTCGGTTTAAAGTGTAAATTTTGAACAGTTTTAGGAATCCATACACCAAATCGTTGATACATAACTTTTGTTTTACATTTAATTGTTTGTTTTTATGATATGTTTATAAAACAAAAATAAGAAAATAGCAAGATGTGAATGTTTTTAATAATTTATTATCCCTTTATTATTATTAAATAAAATAAAAGGCCTAAATACCCTCTAATTTATTTATTTAATTATTTATATAATTAAATTTATTTTCATGTAAATTATTTTTGCCATAATTTAGTCTTTAAAAAATAAACGGGTAACCGTTTTGCATTTTTCGTAGTATTATTTTTTTTTTTTTTAAATTAAAATAGCAAATGGTAAATTTATTTCAATAAATATTTATTTATTAAAATAACTGATTTACAAAAATTCTGTTAAAAAAGATTTTTGTTTGGTTGTATTAAGAATGTCTATTATTTTATTGTATATACCTGTGGCCTGAAGGATGGATAACTTGCAAATGAAGGAGAAAAAAATAAATAATAATAATAATATTAATAAGAAGAAGTAAAATTAATGATTACCAAAAAACAAAATTTAAATTAAATGAGTTTTCTTTCAAAAAAAAAAAAAAAAAAATCAACTCAACACCTTTTCACACTTTCTTGTATTGATTATTGTGTACCACCCAGCCGCCACAGCAGTTACAGAAGCAGCAACAACAACTACAAACAGCAGCAGCAGCAGTGATGTTTAAGCATTTATCTAACAAAATTATAAAATATATTTTATTTTTTTTATTATTATTATTGTTTGATTTTTTTTTTTTTTTAAATAAATATTTAAAACAGAACGATTTTAAGAGTTAAATAAGAGGAGAAACGAAGTAAAAACTGTATAAACAAACAAATAAATATATAAAAAAAAAAAGAAAGAAAAATAGAACAAAAATCAAAAGAGTAGAAATAATAATAAAATAATAATATTTAAAAGTACTGTTTTCACTGCTTAAAAGCACTGGCCATAGAAAAACACAAACACACAGATATATATATATATATTTAATTATTTTTAGTGTTATTGTTTGCTCCATTTTCAATTTTCGTTTTTTTTTTCTTTTTTTTATTAAATTTTTCCTTTCAATCGTTTTTAAACATTTAAATGTTTTTACCTTGTATTTGTATAAAGAAAATAAATTAAATTATTTATTGCTTGTTTGTTTAATTAATTTCTGTGAAAAAAAAAATATTTTTTTTTGTATAAATGTGATTAAATTATTAAAGAAAAAATATTATTTTTATTTTATTTAAAATGAAAATGATGGAGAAAAAAAAACCTTATAACAGCTGGACAATATGGTTGCTACAGACATGTGGAGAATTTGTTTTTTTTTTTATAGATCACGTGTTGTTGTTTCCAACGACAGAATATATTTTACGGTTTCTTTTTTTTTTTCAAGGAAAAATTTGAATCTGTGGTTACTAACTCATAATCAGAGCCGAGCGTGTTCATCTTAATTGTTTTTTTTTAATTGTGAAATTCATAAAAAAAGATTTATTTAGTAAATTTATTGATATTACTATTAAGGAAGATTACTTACAAATTTAAATCATATTTCCGGTATAAAAAACTTTGATAGACCAATAAAACCATAATATGCCTTGTATGAATCATGTTTTCTTCCGGAATATTTTTTTTTGCAATTTCAAACAAACATTCAAGGAATTATTGCTTGCTAGAAAATACCTGTGGATCGGTAGGCAATTTGCAATGGTCACTACCTTAAAATAATCCAGCCGCCGGAATAAATCTTTAGTATTTTCAGGTAACTCTTAAATTTTCGGTCTGGATTTCATTTATAATTTAAGTAAATGGAGACTTATGGAGATCTAAACTAGAAAATTTATTCACTTAAAATATATTTACAATTAAGAAAAAAGGTCCTCAAAGGAGAAATGTTAAAACAAAATTATAATTTATTATTATGCTCATTACATTGCTTTAAATATCCTTGATTCTTGATTCGTTTGACAATTTTTGTCTACTACTATAATATTTTATCTACGATTTTCAATTATTTAGACAAATTAAAGGAGCTAAGTAGTTTTGAAACTTAAAAAGTCATAAAGTCTGTTTATTATAATAATACTTACTTAGATTAATTGAGCTAAGGTGCTAAGGCACTCACTATCTGAAACCTTTTCCTAAATTTATAAAATTGTTGAAATTAAAAGTTATTTAAATTCATAACTTACTTAAATTTAACTCAGTTCCATTTTATTCAACGAAACAATGAATGTTTAAGTCCTAAAAATATAGCCGAAGTAGTTGACACTTAACAAATGTGTTACAATTAAACTTTACGAAACAAACTTTACTAGCATAAAGCTTAACCGTTACGATATTAATAAATGTTATACAGTATGCGACAAAACTATAGCAACTTTTTGATACCTTCATTCTTTTTGGTTTGGAACAGAGAAAAAGAGTCTGGCCAGATTTTTTTTTGTTGTTAATTTTTAAGTAAATATATTGTAATTATTATATAAATTTATTTTTATTGAATTCGTTTCGACAAAGCTAAAGCAACTTGCAGATTTATAGCAAATATAATAATTACCATTGCAGAAATCTAATAGCTGCTTTTAAAATCTTTGTTGAATTGTTGTTGTGGCAAGTTCCATCATAGTTTACAATAATTTTTTTTTATCAATCGGCCTTGATTATTCAATACTAATATTAATATCAAAATGGCTCGAAATAATTATTCCATCGAGTTTAAAAATAAAATAATATTATTCAAGAATAATTAATAGTATTAACATTAGTATTAACATACAATTTGCTGACCGAAGCAAAGTAGCGTTCAGGATGACAATGTAATTATTCGTCTTATCAAAAAGAACCCGATTATATTAGCAAAGGATATAAAATCACAAATCGACTTGATTTGGACCAATACCTTGTAAAGAAAAAAATCCAAAGACCATTATATTTCCTTTTTTGTTTCTTTTGAATTTTGTACGATTTACCATGGTAATTTTGGTCTTCTTACTCAATTATATTACGCAAGTTGCTTTAGTTTTGTCGAAACGAATTCGACACAAAAATTTTATAATTGTATTATCTTTTCGGCAGTATTGATTACAATAAAAATTAATTTATATAATAATTACAATATATTTACTTAAAAATTAACAATAAAAATATATCTAGCCAGACTCTTTTTCTCTGTTCCAAACCAAAAACAATGAAGGTATCAAAAAGTAGCTATAGTTTTGTCGCATACTGTATGTAACCAAAATGCTGTTATTTCAAATTCACTATTATGAACTACTTTTATAAAACAACTGTTTCTTTATAACAGTGATGGTAATAATAATAAAAACGAATACAATTATTAATATTAAATACATTTTAACAACTGCTTGGAAGAGCAACAAATCTTCTAGGGCATACATAGGTGTCCAACCTTTTAAACACTTCGGGCCACATTTCACACAATCCAAAGCTATCAAGAATCAAACAGATACAATTAAATATTAGCTTTATAAGCGTTAAACAAAACGATGCGGTGCTCAAAGTGTTTCAATTATAGCATTGTAATTGTAACATAAAAATTGGAATCATGGCTAGAAATTTAAATGATGCAGATTTTTTAGTGGAATTTGTGAAACAAATATAATAAAAATTATGTAATATTAATATTACGAAATCTATTGAGAGCCGCATGAAATCTATTGACTGGGTTGAACATGTCTGTTCTAGGAGACAGATGAAAAGCTTAGCATCATAGACTGTACCACCAGGTACAACCATTTCCTAAGTAATGAACAACTGGCTTTCTATTCTAAGAAACACATTAACGTATCTTACGCAAACGCAACGCAATAATGACGCCTTCACCAAAAACTTTAATTCAAATAATTAAGAATTAAAAAAAGAAGTAAAATTTCTTCATAACCCTGTGTAATAATAATTTTTTTGATGAAATAACAAAAAAAAATATTATTATTTTTCCTTTTTGATATTAAACAACAAAAAAAAAAAAAAATTTCTCTTTTAAAATTTTCAGAACTTTTTTTTTCTTTATTTTATTAAATTTTTTTTTTTTTTTTTTTAATAATTCTTTTTAAAAATAAAATTGTTTTTTTTGTTGTTATTTTTCTTCTTACATTCGCTTCGTTTTTCCATTTATAATTTTAGAATCTTTATAGGTTGGCAGTTGGCCAGTAACAAAAAAAAAAATTAAAAAAATATGAAATAATATTCAAAACAACAAAAATAATTTAATTTTTTTCGCTTTCTGGATATTATTATTATTATTATTATTATTATAAATTTATGAAAAATATTTTCATTTTCTGTGTTGATTTAAGAGTTTTTATTAATATTTCATAACTTAATTTAAGTTTTTTTTTTATTTAATTTTTATTTCTTTTTTTTTTGATATGATTTTATGAATTTTTGATTTTTATTAAAATTTCAATACAAAGTTATTCCCGTTGTATGTAAATCAATTGTGGCGTTGAGTGAATGATTGATTACCAACTTTTAACTATACTTTAGTATTAAACGGAGTAAATTCATGGAAAATTAATTAATCAGTGAAAAAAGACAACAAGCACACTTATTATAGGATAATAAATGAAAAAAATGAATTAAATTGAAAAACGTTTTTTTTCTTTTCTTTTTAAATTTAATGATAAAAATGTAGGCGTAGTCTGTGTCTAGTCTACTATTAATTTATTTTTTTCTCTTCTTTTACTTCTCTCTGGTTTATACAAAATTTAAGTATTCGCGTTTTAATAGCAAATAATAATTATTTTTTTTATTTTTAATTAAAGAAACTTGATTATGACGTTAGAAATGACCTTATATCCGCCTATTTAATTAAAAGCAACAAAAAGAAAAATTACAAATTAATGTTAAAAGTGTTTTTAAATTTAATTAAAAGTGAAGAAATAACAGCAAAGTGCGTAATGCCTCTCACATAAAATACCGACAATCCAAATCGTTTATATAAATTTGTCAATTATGAAAGAATTTTATGTAATATCACATCCAGTTACTTTCATATTTCATTCATAAATTTTATTAACTATTTCATTTTTATGATCTAATTCTTTAACACAGGAAAGACTATTTTGTTCTCTGTTCTACTGCATTAGTAAATAACTTTATTTTGCTAAAGTACGTTATGCAATTAAATATCATTTAACAGTTGAAAGTAACTGAATTAGCTTAAGGAATAGAATATGACAGTTTATTTGTTAAATATTTAAAATATAATCTAAAAATCGTATTACCTATCCTTGTTTCTTAAAAACGGTAACCTCCTTTTAAATCGTCTGTGGAAGACAAACCAAAATTAAACATTTTAAACATATCAAAATTAAAGCACTATCCCTTGGGACATGCTGTAGTCAATTCATACGATAAAAATTAGAATAAGGAGAGCTGCAACAATGCGAAGAGATGTTTTGATAACACAAGAAAAAATTTGTGGAAACATCTGAACAAGAAAATTGGAATTTATTTTTTAATTCCACACTTTTAATCCTTCGTCTAATTTTTTGTATTAAATAATACCTCACATGATTCCATATTGATGTATTAATCACTGTAAAATATCAGCTTCGTGTGCATTTTTCAAACATCAAATATTGGTTCCATTTTGCAGTTTCGTATTTCACTTAACATAAAAATGAAAATCGAACAAAGCCATTCGCGCAGTTTTATCTTCGCAATAAATGTGACAGCAAATGTTAGTTTTTTCTTTAAACGTCAGATAAATAACACTTGTCTTCTTATTCACCATTTAGTATTGTCATTAAAAAAAACAAGATACTAATGTTACCGACTTAAATCACTTTTTTTGTATGGATTACTTACTTTTAACCAGGCGTCTCCACTGGGTTTTTTATTTATATTTTTTTTTTGTTGTATTTTCGTTTCTTTTCTCTAGATTATAATAATAAAAACATTATTTAAAATAAATTAATTTAATATGTTGTAATAATCAAAATTGATGCGTCTCTTTCTGTTTGCTGTCGTCTCATTTAAAGCGGCAGTAAGCGGAAAAAGACAAATCAATCGATTCACATTGGGTTTTTTTTTTCGTTTTTAGGAAAAATATAATAAAAAAATCTGTTTCAATAAAAATGTTTTATTAAATATAATCATTATTATTCATAGGTTAAATTTTTAGTATATCCTGTTATAAATATATAAAGAAATAGTTTTGATTGGTGTATAGCAAACAGAAAACCGGAAATTCTATGACATAGATAATTATAATTATTTATTTGTAACATTAATGAATATAATTATTATTAATGCACACAAATGTTAGTGGTGCAATGTATTTACTGTTCAACATACATGATACTGCTATTATTATTAATAAATCATGTAAATAATTACAGTAATAATTTATTTTTTCTTACTATTCATAAATTAAGTTTTTATTTAATGTATTTTTAACAATTCTACTTTTGTTGGCGAATGATCAGGTAGTTTGGAAACTTGATTAGTAACTAAAATAAAATATTAGAATCTATCTACAGAAATTTGTCAAAAAATTAATGAATGAAATTTCTGTACATAAATAATTTAATGCAAAATATGTCAATAGCATTTTCAAAAGTAATTGTCGTAGCACATCGTACGTGTGGCATTTTATGGATAATTTTAAACTAAATGGCGTTTTTTGATTATTTGTTTAAATTTTTTTCTTATTAATAAGATAATAAATACAGATGGATGTCATCGTTTCTTTTTTAATTTGCATGGAATATTATTTATTGTATTATTTAAATTTGAAAAACATTTTTATAAATTATTACTGTATATTGTGTAAATCGTGTTCGTGCTTCTTTAGTAACAAAACAATGGTTTGTTAATTTTTTATTTTGTTGTTGAATGAGTTATGTGAATATATTGTTTAAAATTACAAAATGTTTGCCAAAATATATTATTTTACATTTTTAATGTGTTACCATCAAGCAACATTTCAAAATGAAGACTAAAAAAAAATAAAAAAAATAATTAAGAACAAGAAAATATATATTTTGTGAATCAGAAAATAATAAACAATAACGAAACCACCCACTTTTCTATTTACTTTTTACATTTTTTTAAAAATATTAATTTTATTTTTATAACATCAACACCTACGTTATTGAGGAATATTTAATCGTAGAACTTATTATAAATATTTAAGAAATTTTCAACTTAAACAAGCTTCGTTGGTTTTTTGTTCTTTTTTTTTTATTATTATGTATGGAAATTTTTTATTCTTCAATCATTATTATAATAAATAAGAGTTTATTCAACTTATAAAAAATAAAAAATTTATTACAAAATTTCTTTAAATAATTAACATAATTTAATTTGTATTAAATTATCTGTTTCAGTGATACGTAAAAAACGGTTAAAAATAACGAAAACGCCATTTTTTTTTTATCCAATATTTACAACAAGGAAAATGCTTTTAGATAGTTATTCAATGAATCAAAAAATACAGTAAATAAGACAATGGAATTTAGAAAATTTAAATGTTAATTAAAAATTGTTCATTAATTATGTATATGAGAGGAATTTTGGATTTTTTTTTTTTGTAATTTATGTATTCTAGAGATATATTTGTAAAGCCGTTGATTACACATGTTTAAAATGTTTTTAGGTTATAATTTAAGAAAAAATATAATAAATTGATTTAAAATGAATTAGAATTCAGTATTGTGTGCATGTATTAGACTTTAATAAATAAAAAAATCAGTTGGACACGTTTGTATTTTGGCTTAGAAACAAAATTTTACACCACATTGTTGAGTACAAATGAAATGAAAACGCAAAAATCAACCACTTGAAGAATTTATAAAAAGAATATTTATAATGAATTATATGAAATTTATACGTAATGTCTGTAGTAAATTAATTTTTTTTTCTTTTTTTCTTTGTTTATTATTTTTTTTTTTTTTTCGTTATACATATTTCAGGCAGTTGTTGATTCTATCAAAACATACATATGTTCAAAAACATATTGTCATTTATTAGTAAAATTTTATCTGTTTTTTCGAATATATATAATCCATTAATAATTATTTTGTCTTGGTTTTCAAACAAATTTCCAGAATTTCTCAGGATTTGTTTTTTTTTTTTTGCGCTTACAAATTCTACAAAAATGATTTAAAAGAAGCACAAAAATATCCAGTTATAGATGTAAAATTTTTCCTTCAATTGCGTAACATTTTTATTAAGTAAACAGATTTTTTTTTCTTTTTTATTTAAAATTATACGCGTGTGTATATGTAGGAATTAAATAAATATTGACCTTAGCAACAAAAAAAGTCGGTAAATATTTTTTATATATAAATTAACCAAAAAAAAAAATTTGCTTCTAAACATACAAAGTTTTATAAATGGTTTATTTATTTTCACACTTTTGATGAGACTTTTCAATTTTTCGGTTTTTTTATTCGTTATTATTTTTAATTAGTGAAAAGTTTATTAGTAGAAACTTTGAATGTGTTGTGATTATCTAATTAAATTTTTTTTTATTTAAGATCGCCATTTTTTGTTTTATGAATTTACCATAGAAATTGTTTTTTTTTTACTAGAATCGCACTTTGATTCAAATAAACGAAATTTTATTTGAAAAAAAAAACAGCAAGCCTACTGCCAGTAATGCTAAAACGATATTTTACAACAACTAACGTTCGTCAAAACCAACGTCATATAAACAATTGCTTTGTGAAAATGTCATTTTCCAAGCAAATTACATGTTAAGTGGAAAAATTTTAATAATAAGCTTAACGCTTAAATAACAACTAGTGAAGAGGGGAAAATAAACGTAATTAAAAAAGGAAATAAATATAGAAAATAAGCCACGTAACAGTAATTAAAATTAAAATTCTATTTTTAAAATAAATTTACAAGTCATACATCGACACATCATTAATAATATTAAGAGAAAAAATAATACAAAAATGGATATTAATATATAAAGTTTAATTTTATTACATCAACGCAGTCCCAATTTATATTTTATTTTTTTTTGGTTTACTTATTTTAATATAAAAGGAATTTTATTATTATTGTTTTTGGTAAGTTTTTCTTATTTATAATTATTTTTCTACGGAAAACAATTTTTTTTTTTTTCGATGATGACGCGTGAATGATGCTTTATAAATTTTTATACGCGCGGTTCTAGATGATTTAATTAAATTTATTTTTTATTTTCTTTACTATGTATTTAAATATAGTTATTCTAAAAATGAAATAAAACTAAAGAAAATATTATTATTAAAAATAGGAAGGAAAAAGAAAAAAAAAATTAGTACGATGAAGAAAATTTTTTTTTTCTTTTTTTTGTTGGTGGTAAAAATACTAATAAAAAACTTTTTCTTTTATTAATTTATTTGAGATGAGTGCAAAAAAAAGAAGAAGAAAGAAGAAAATTATTTATATGATTTATGTTAAGAAATCAAAATGTTTAAAGTTTTGCTTTTTATATCAAAAAAAAAAGAAAAAAGAAAAGAACAAGAAAAAAAAAAATTTTATTTGGGGAGTGTGTTTTGTTTTTTAATTTATGAGGCACGTGTCTCAGCAAATTTAATTTTAATCGTTTTGAAAATAAAAATTATATGTATGTATGTGCGAGCTTGTTTATTCCTTCTAATTTTTTTTTTATTTTTTTTTAATAAATTATTTAATTGAATCTTAAACTATTTTTTGAACATATTTTTTGTAGACTTATTTATTTATTTAATTTTTTATTACTTTTTAATAAGAATTTTTATATTTATTTTCAATAAATTTTGAATTTTTTGACACATTAATAACCCAAGTATTAAATTGTTTCTCACTTACTGCAATTAAGAGGTTTATATTTGGATAAGCTTAATTAAAAGTATATAGTATATATCTCGCTTATGACATGGCTTTGCGGTACGTTATAACATTAGCGCTATTAACAACCGGGTCTACTTTACTTTGTTAAATAGCAGACGACGCACATGACTTAATTATGATTTATTTAATTACGATCATTTTTCTTTCATTAATTTTTTTTAATGGCTGAAAATAGAACTGGATTTTTTAGCTGAAGTGTCTAATGATTAGAGGCAGAAACTGAAGTTGAGTTTCTGGAACTAATAAATAATAAATAAAATTTCTACTAAAAAATATCAGACTGTGATAAGAGAGTTTTTTATATAGATTGGTTTCGCTTATTATAATTAAACGCAAGTTTCATGACTAAAATTTTTCAAAAAAGACTTTAAACGTGTTAAGTCGTATCTTAAGGACGCAAAATTAGTGCTTTTTCTGTATTTATCTCATATTTTGTTAGAAACAGAAGATTGTTCTTATATCCTCACAAAAGAGATCTGAGAATGCTTTATTCTGGGTATCGGAGAGTAGTAAATATTATATTTTTTATAATGTTTAAATATAATTTTGGTTTATTACTGCAGCTTAATATTCTTTTGGAATTATGAAGATAATTTTTTTTAATGTTTATTTTAAAGTGTTCATATTTTAATTATGCCGTATTTTATTTCATTTTTATAAGCCCAATATCAGGGTTCACTTAAAAACCTTGTCTTGGGACTCATTTCATGATATACGGGTTATAAAATGCTACGCTTGTTTTATAATTTCATTGTTAAAAAATAGCCAATGCAAAAATTACATTTTTGCCATCTGTACAAATATTACAGTACATATTACGAATGTTATACAAAGTACTTTCCAATAAATATTATTTATCTTAAATAATACATTTAATTACCTAAAATGTTATTTCAAAATATATTTTGTATTATTATTACGAATTAATTTTATTTTTGTAAAATCTATAAACTCGTTATTTATCTTTAACGTTTTCTCATCTAAAAATATTATTTCAACACATTTTATTACACTTCATCATAGATTTTTTTTTTTTTTTCATTTTTATATAAATAAATCCAATAAAGCTTATGCTGATATTTTAAGAATAATTTAATTTAAAAATAAAAATACAAATTAAACGAGAGAAGGAAACTAAAAACAGGTTGAATTAATAATAAATAATTTTTTCATTTCTATTTTGTAATAAATTTTCAGTCATTTTTGTTTTTTCTAATACAATTTATACGCTGGAAATATATATTTAATAAATTTCTATAATTTTTTTTTTTTTTTGTTTTTTATTATCATTATTATTATTAAGTTATGTTTTATGCTTTATTATATAAACATAGATCGTGGGTGGTTTTTCTCGTCTTTTTTCTTTTATTATTTTTTTTTTTTTTTAGTATTTTTTAATTAAATTAAAAATAATTTAATAAACATTTGTTTGTATTATTTAATTATTTTTTTTTTTTAAATATATTTATTTATTTAAATTTCTATTTATAATGTATTTATTATTTTTTTATTATTATTATTATTTATTTATTGGGAAATAGTTTCTCTTCTTTTTAATTAAAAAATGTATTTTAATGCACGCAGCAAATCATGATTGAACAGGATGTTTAGAGATATTTAGTATTAAAATTTTTATTATTAATAATGTGTTACAAAATAGTATTTTATAGACAAAAAAATTAAAATAAAATGTCTTGCTATATTTACATGAATGTTAAAGGAAGTTATTATTAAATTCGAAATAAAATTTTTAATGGATTATTTTATTTTTATATATTTTTTAAAGTAAATTTAGCATTAATTTATGTTAAATTTAACTGAACGATCTATAGGTTGTGATAATGCAGTGAAATTTGCAGAATAAAAAGATCCAGTTCGTATATGCTTTTCGTATAGGACTTTATAAGTCTTATAAATATTTTTTAAATGAAAATAACTTAAACTTGTTGTTAAATTGCACTTCTAAGGGCCGGGCCAAAATTGAATTGACTTATTTGTTGCCTTTTGCAAATAACATTGACAATAATCAACCAGTACTAACTAACTGGTATGAATCCATGGTAACACAATACTATTAAGGGGTAACTTGATACATATTAATAATACAAACATATAGAAAAACTCTTTAAAAGTATTAGATTTGGTTAACATTTAAATTGTATTAACTTTATAGCACTCATATTATAAAGCGGTCTTTTTTGCTAAAGACCAGCCAGCCACACTTATGTGGATCGATGATTAATTTAAGTAGAATCATATAAACAAAGTAATTTACTGTACTATGATTCAAAAGTAACCTAAATTTAAAATTACTTAAAAAACGCTAAGGGAAAAGTTTGTATACATATTTTACCGATTTTAGTTTCTTAGTTAATAAATATGATTGTTAGGTCAATAATGTAGAAGACCAGTCATCTTCTATGGTTCAAAATTTATATTGTTTGTCAAAGATGCAATGTACAATTTATTACAAGATTTTTTCAAACGTTAAACCAGAACTGGCGTGTGCCAATGAAATTATTTCAATGAATCTTCTATCTATAAATCGATCTTATATCCAACAACTTGTGAGAAACGTAAACTTTTGTACATTCATTAGCAATTTTGTGATTAGTTTATTTCAATTATGATAATTACTTTTGACATGCAACGTCCAATTATAATACTTATTTAAACAAGTCTTTATGTTTAAATAAATAGCTGCGGGTATTTTCATTTAAAATAATTTAATTAACAAATAAAATTGAATTAATTATTATAATTACTATTTAACATATATAAATCATTTAAATTAAAATATTTTAATAAAAAATCAGTATGAAATGTGAGTAATTTTTGCACTTATCTTTATATATGAATTTTCTTTTTAATTTTTTTTTAAAAAGAAAATTTATTTTTGATAATAAAATTTCACAAGAATTTTGTTTATTATTTTATATATTAGTTAAATTGGATAATAAAATGCATTTTTTTTTTTGTATATTATTTAATTTTATTTATTTGCTTTATTTAAGACAACAGAAAAGATGTGTGAGTTTTTGACATTAATTGTTGCTTTTGCTTTTATTGTTGTTTAACGAAAAAAAAAAAAAATAATAATAATAATAAAGGCAAAAATTTATAAATAAAACATTAAACGTCGTAAATGTTGTTGTTTTCAGTTGATTTTTTTGTAAAAAATCGTATTGAAAAATTTTCAAGGAATTTTCTTGATGATTATAAAGATGAGAAAAAATAAATCACAATTAATGCATGAAGAGTTTGTGAGATAAACAGGAGGCAAAAGCGTGCATATTAACCGCATTTGAAATATTAAATATATAAAATATAAGTGGAGACGCCAGGTATTTTTATTAAAATTTGTATTCTTTTTATTTATGTAAATTTATGCTTTATAAATCCTTGAATTATTTGTTACCGCTTATTTGTTGTTATTTCTTGTATTTTTTAAAGATCTATTATTGTCTCCTTGTCTGCTTGTCAAATATGATTTAAATGACAAAAAATTAGTTTTATGTTTCATCAAATAATTTTACAAAATGTAATTTCAAACTAAACATAATTTTGTTACATTTTTTCTTATTCAAAGTAGAGTTAAAATCCTGAAATACGATATATATATATAATATGTTATTAAAATCTTGTCATGTTTTATAAAATGATGTAAACTTTTTGACGGTGTTATACGGAAGTTACAAAATAAATTATCTGTTGCTTTGGAATTTTTTGTTTTATTTGTCTTCAAAAATGAAAAACGTCTGAAATAAATAAACGAACGAAAAAGTAAATAAAGAATTCCTGAATTTATTATTTTTGTATGTTTATTCAGTGTTTCTAACTGTGACGAATCAAAGAAACATTTTTAATTAATTATAATTTTATAGTTTTTTAAACAAATATTTTTTCTTGATTGGACTGAATTGTAGTTTGTAAGCGTCTTGATTTTTCTATCGTGATTTAATGTAAACTAAATAATAAATATTATAATTTAGATCAAAATATCTTTTAACCTAACCTTCTAATGTGAGAGATTTTATGTTCCTTGTTAAGCTGAAGTACAAATTAATAGTGCATAGTGCGAAGTACCGTTGACGATTGTGTTGGGAATCCCGATAAGAAGTTATTATCATTACATTATTTTAGATGGTTTTGTTGGGTGTTAACTGTAACCATCATGGCCAATGTGCGTATGTTCACAGAGTTTTCTATTTCAAGAATACTTGATTTCATTTCTATGAATTGTCTCTTCTTTCATTATCAACGAAAAAAAAAAAATAAATAAATAAATTTTATTAAACACGTTAAATAGAAATTTCTAAATTTAATTCATTCGCATAAAAATATTATTTTTATCATTCTGTAATATAATTTATTTATTTTTATCATATTTATAATATTTTATTTTATTTATATAATTTTGCGTTACATTTAAAACATTTTAAATGTATTGTTGTCTTTTGTTATTTATTTATATAAATTAAATATATAAAAATATATTTCGCTTTAATATAATTAGAGCAAAAATAAAGAATGAAAAAAAAAAAAAAAACTTCACATGTTTTGCTTTATAAAAGAAAAATTTATAAACTTTTCTTAAAGTTATTTTTATATTTTATTGATATTTTTATATTACTGGGTAAGTTTTTTTTTTCTTTTTTTTACTTCAAATATATTTTTATAATGTGATTTCGTAGTAAATAGCTATCACATAGCATGAAAGTAGTTTTAGTTTTCTTATTTTCTTTTTATAATTGTTGTTATGACATCAGCCATTTTTTTTAACATTAACACATGGGAATATTAATGCGTATAAAAATAACTGAAAAACTAAAATAATATATTTAAATGACATGGAACGCGCCTTTTTCTATATCATGTTTTTTTTTTTTTTTTAATAAATTATTATTAAAAATATATTTATAATGGGTGATACAATGGAAATAGGGATATTATGTAACATATAGTCGTTGGAAGAGTAAAGTGATGACAATCACATTTTATACACAAATTATTAATTGATAACCGTTGTAAAAACTTGTATAGCGATAAGAGCTAGCCCTATTGCAGAATGCCTTTAATAATTGAGCTTTATAATAGATATTATTATCCAAATATCACAGGGTCTGATATATCTATACAGAGCGATGGTTTTTTCAATATTTAATTGGCCTTGAGGTATAACATCGTTGGATTACCTATTGCCACCGCATTAAATTATAATTACTTTATTGAATTTAATTAATTATGCAATCAACTACCAGAATTATGTGCACAAAACCTTCTTACATAAATTTGTGAATACAAATTATCAGGCTCACTCGCGTTACAAGGTGTCTTATAACAGCGCTACATATAAAAATAAATTCAAACTGATCAAACTGATAAACTGATTTGATTATAACAAATCCAATAAAATACTTTTAACCTAGGATGTTTATAATACTTATTTAATAAGAAAACTACTTGACTTTAAATTGTTTCAATAAAAATAAAAATTGTTAATAACACGAAAACTGTAAATAATTAAATTTGAATAAAAATAGTCAAACTTTCACTCAATTACCACTAACTAAATAAAACAAAAGACTTTAAGTGTTTTTAAATTGTAGCGATCACTGTACAGCTTAAATATGTTTATTAATTTTTATTTGCCCCTAAATTATTTAAATAAAGTTGGTTTAATTTTGACATGCGCCATATTGTTTTTACAAATACTAAAAAGTTAATCCGTTTTCTTTCCCACTTAATCATTAAAATATAAAAAAAAAAAATTGTTTTCTACACAAATTTGATTAATAATTTTAATTTTCATTTTGCATTTCAATGATTTCACTTTTATATAAACAAAAGTTTAAAAGTAAAACAAACAAAGAAACAGAAATTTGCTCGTATATAACATGATTTAAAAATTGAAAAATTAATTAAAATGAAAATCGATTTCAATTGGTGAAAATATATATTATTATAATTATTTAATTATTATTGCTTCTATATATTTCAAGTATCGAAAGCTTTTTGGATCATATCCAAATTTTGCTGCCATTACGTGATAGTTTGCTGGTTTTTTATTATTATTTTGTATTTTTATTGTGTATTTGAAGAATTAAATTTTTCTTTCGAAAATAAAAATAAAGGAGAAGAAGAAGAAGAAAATGTAAAAATTAGTAATTAAACGATCGGATTTTTGCGTGTATCTTGCCTTATTTTTTTATATTTTTACATAAATATTTATTCATTTGTTTTATCCTCGTTTTTCCTGTCTGTTTTTTAACTTTTTAATTATTTTCATTGCTCTTTGCTTTGTATTAAACTAATTTGTTTTTTTTTTATTTTTATTTCTTCTTGTTGGAGAGGAATTGATTATTTCTGTTTGAGTGTTAGTATTTTGTGAACTTAATACTTTGTTAACCGGTAAACGTTGTATATGTAAGATGAGTAAGATTTCTGCTTTTTTAAAAAATTAATTAAGTGAAAATGATATACTAATTGATAAAGGTTCGTTATTCATGTGATTTTCAACCATAGGCTTTTATCAAAGATTTAATTTAAAAGTTGCATTTTAATTTTGTTGGATATGAGGCACTGCGTTAAGACAGTTCCATGACAATCAACTTATAATCTTAATAATAAAAGACACCAACAAAGATAATTAGATAGTACATACAAAATTTGAGGAATTCATTTTATTGTACTACTAAATGAGTGCTTCATAATTTTGTTCAACTCTAACTCTCTATATAAAAGTAGTAAGAATATCTTTTTGTTTCAATATTTCTTGTATTTCCATATTAAATATTTGGTTACTTTAATTATTCCTATAGCTATTTAGTTGTAGAGTGGTATAAATATCAGTGAGTATCCTAAAGTCGAATTTGATTATTCTCAATTATTATTCATTTTAATAACATCACCAAAAAATAGTTATCATCATTGTTTCAAAAAACTTCAAACACCTTTCCGGTTTGACAAAATTTTAAAATTAACGATTTGAAGCTTTAACAAAAAAAAAATTCTTCCAAGGTTTAACAAAAAAAAGTGGTATGTCAACAGTTAGGGTTATTTAGTACTAGATCTACAGTTTGAAGATCTTTAAGGTGACTCAAGCCCCCGAGAGTCTTTGTTTCATAGGAATACATTTTGTAAAACTCTTGTAAAACTCAAATAATAAAAAAAAAGAAAACTAATTGATTGAAACAAGAAAGAAGAATGAAAAAAATAATTTAATTTAATTTCATGTTATTTGATTTCTTAATAATAGTCGATTTTCATTTTATTTTTTATTTATGTTAACATTTCCTTGAATTGTGTTTTTCTTTAACAATTTTTATTAAACAAAAAATTAAAAAAAAAAATCAAGAAGCTTAACATAAACGAATGACTCGCAAAAACAAGTTAAAAAAATGTATTCTGTGCTATAATTAATTTTTCTTTTCTTCTATTTCAACGTTTTTCATTTAAATTTATTGGATATTTAATATAATTTTTTTTTTGTTGTTCTTCCATAATACTTCTGACGGCAATAAGTCAATCACCTTAAAACTTCTGCTCTTTTTTTTATTATTATGATTTTACTCTTCATAAAAATCATAAAAGAAAAATGAAGAAATAAAATGAAAATTCATGTGTGTTAAACTATTTTTAACTCGAATGAACGAAAAAAAAAAAAATCTTAATTAATTTTAATAATAATAAAAAAAAACAAGAAAAATGATGTGTTATAAAAATTAAGAACAAAAAGATTAATAATAATTTAAAGCAGTAGCAGATAATATTCAGAACAAACCGAGATTTAGGCGGTTGTGGAATGGCTAAAAAATGTATTCTTCACGCCTATAATCTGTCAAGTTAACACTTTATTAGCATAAAAACTTTCTGTTTTTTTTTTTTTATATTTCTGTACCGTAAATATCTGTACCATAGATTTCTGTACCAAAAACAAAAAAATAATTAAATCCCTGTTCCGATTTGCGTTGCTACCAAAAAAAAAAAAAAAACAAAATTGTAACAAATTTTCACGGAAAAATAAATATGAATGACGCAAAACAAATAATTTATTTCTATTAAGAAAAACAAAAAAGAAAACAATTTTTCCAAGGGGGAAATTAACAAGAGAAAATTAATCGTTTTCTAAAAAAAAAAATATAAAGACAAAAATAAAACTTACAAATTGAGATTTATTTTTGTTATCCAAATATTTTTATAATTAAATTATTACTATGAATATCCTGATATATTTTCAGGGAATATAAGATAACAGAGGACTTAGCCTTTTCGTTATTGATTTATTATTATTTAGGGAATTGTGTATAATCACGAATCTGCATTACTTATATTTGAATGCTGATCTTTTTCGATTGTCTAAATTTGTTATTATAGACGATCGCGACTTACTGTAACATACCTTAGGTAAACTGTTTAGTTAACTCGAATGATAAATAACGAGGGTCGTTGCATTCAAATTCGAACAATACGTTTATTATATTCATTCACAAAAAAAAAATTAATTAATTAATTAATAAAAAGAGAATTTTACATACCAAAAAAGTTATAAAATAAAAAAAAGTCTCCGTGAAAAAAATTAATTATTTAATTATTTTCTAAACAACTAAAAATTTAAATAAAATTAACACAAATCGCACCAATATAATTAAAAAATTAAATATTTAAAAATTTTAAAAATCAAACTTTACACAAGTCAACACTTTAATTGGAGCTTCTTCTTCCATTTTTTTTCCGTTTGTTGATATAGAAAAAAAAAAAAAAATCCCAAAATTCGTTCGGCCCACAATAATAATTTCACACCCAAAATGTGTGTAAAAAGAAATTTTATTTTCTTTTTAATTAAATTAAATATAAAACCAATTGGTAAGGGAATTAAATAATTTAATGAAAATTCTGTACTGAATTGTAAGACACGTCGCGACGTACTGAACCCTCCACCGTCCTTTAGTTAATTCTTTTTAAAAAAATTAATTTGCTTTACTTCTTTCGTATTTGCGTTTTGATGTTTTCGGAAAATTAAAAAAAAAATTCTTAATTTTTTGTTAAAAGTGAAAAAGTGAATTTTTTCTTATAAAAGAAAATCAGTTTTCTCTCTTCTGGTATATTAAAGGAAGGATGATGCTATGTTATTTTTAATATTTTAAAATTAAATTAAATTTAAGAAAAACAACGAATACACCGGCATTGTATTAACAGCATACACAGTAATATACTCCTTACCACATAATTATCTCCATGGTGTACTATCATATGGCGTCGGACGTTGTATTTTCCCCACACCAATTTTATTATTTTACAAAGAGCGCATCATGTATGTTTATATATATATATATCGCCTATTAATTTTTCTACTTTATCGTCTTCTGCTTCTTCAAATAAACCAATACAAAAATATTCTACTCCCTCACATAGTTTAATATTATTAATTTATAAATAACATCGCGTTCGCTTTACAGTTGTGTTTTGTTTTTCCTTCATATTTTCTTCTTTTCCTTATTTTATTATTTTTATTTTCATCACTTTATTTTTGAAATATTCGAAAGTTAAAGAGAAAGAAAATAACTATAATTAAATTAAATTAGAAATAAACATTTTTATTATATAAATAATATTTCTAGTTTTATTCCATACCATTCCAATGCTGCGTTTATTTTCTTCTTCTTCCTTTTCTTCTCTTGATGATCTTTTTGTACTTTTTTCACGTTAAAATAATCAACGTCTGTGCCCCATTCATAAAATTAGTAATTTTTTTTTTTATGTTTTAATCTTTAGGATTATTTTATAACGCATGAAATTTAATTTTTTTATTTTACGTTTTCTTACTGAGTGACATAAGAAGGTAAAATATAAATAAAAGAGGAAATAACAAAATAAATTATTGGGTAGGTTTAAAATGCAACGAAGTCTAATTAAGTAGCGTTTTTTGTTTTTATTCTTTCTTTTTATTTAAACAATAATTAAGTTTGTCTCTTTTGAATCATTGATTTAATTGGGTTCTAATTAAATTTCTATTTTTATTATAATAAAATATAAAAGTCATTAAAAATAGACAGTTATGCGTTTTGAAATGTTTTTAAAGACTTAGGGCTACTTAAATAAGCTAGTTGGTAGCTAGCAACTCAATTAGATTTAGCATAAATGGAACTCCTGACATAGAAAGGTTTATGCTTTATTATTATATTAAAAAACTATAGAGGAAATCCGGAAGCTTTCCATAAATCCACATCATTTCAGTTATGGAAATATGAGATTGTCTAGGAATGGAAGACGGGGAATTTGGTATTATTTGAACGATAGTGAAAGAAGATAGTCAAAAACTCTTTTTTTTATTATTTTACCTCCAATCTGAAAATCATTTTCGATGTAACGGAACTACCTACTTAGACTCTCAAGACGATCTAGAAGAGGTAAAGGGTGGAATTTTATATCACTTGAAAGATATTGAACAACTATGATACTAATGTAATTAATTATATTAGTATCATTTTGAACAAGTGTAGTAAAAATCCGTTGAGAGTAAAGGTCGATTTAGCCAAAAACATAAAATAAATCGAGTAGTTCTGGAATTAAAATATTTAGCATTTGAAAAATGTTTCAGCTTTATATTTTTTTCGTAAACCACAGCATAATGTATTCAATCATACCACGTTTAGTTCTGAGATTGCGTTTTTGGAAATTTAGAGTTAACAAAAACAGCATTTAAAAGGTACTATGTTTACTATGGTGTATCAAACGGATCTTTATAAATCCCCATAATTTCTTCTGTTGGTCCTAGCTCCTGTCCAATGTGGATTCATTTTTATTTCAACTACCCGCCACAGTTCAATTCGTTTTCATTCCAATAACCAAAAAAAAAAAAAAATAATAAAGAAAGAATTATTTTTATTAATTTAAAAATTTTTAATATAAAAAAGTATAATTACAAAGATGAAAGTAATTAAAAATTAAGAAACAAAAAATAAAAAAGTAATAAAAATAATAATAATAGCACGTATGGAATTTCTTAATTACTTTGTAATTTACTTGAGGCATTTTTTTTAATATTATTGTTCTTTTTTTTATAATTTTATTTATTTCCATTAAACTTTTATCTTTCACCGACATAATTAAATTATTGAATTTATGGATTTTTCGTGGTTTTTCTTATTATAAATATTTTTATTCGTTCTTTCTTTGTATCTTGATTTATAATTAAATCAGATATAAACATTTGAATAATTTTTTTAATTAAACAAAAAAAAAATGCATTGAAATCTTAGTGTTTTCCTTTCAAAGCTATTTAACAATAGATGGCGGTAATACAATGCTTGCGGTATATGATAATTTTAATTCTTTTGTGACAGTAACTGAAATACTATGAATTATTTAGTTATTATATATTTAATTAAGGTTAATTATTATTATTGTTATGTTATGTTTAAATAGCTTGATTTAAATTAAAAAATAAAAATTAAAGTCTTGATTAAAATTAATGAAATGATAAAAAAATATGTCACAGGATTTTTTGACAAATATAATAACTAAAATTCTGCCATTTTAATTACTCAGCTTGCTTGTAGCTCTTTATTCACAGGAAGTTGAGAGTGAGTGAATGAAGAGAATTTGTTTTTTTTTTTATTATTATTATAATAAAGTTTTGACAGTAGAATTCTTCTAATTTTATTTAAATAAATGTACTTTGGAAAATATTTTGTTTTGTAGTATATAAATCATATATTATCGTATTTGAAGAATTATAATAGATATTTTAATTAGCCATAAAAGTGTATGCACAGTAAAAAAAATAAAGATTTAATGTGATATTTAAGTGATTGTGACGGAGTACAGAATACGCAAAACATAATTTTATACATTTAGTCGGAACAATAATATTAAAAAAATGTCACTGTATAGTTTGACATGGGGTGATTATGGAACTTCTTTGGTTTCTGCTATACAATTATTAAGATGCCATGGGGATTTAGTTGATTGTACTTTGGCAGCTGGTGGTAGAAGTTTCCCAGCACATAAAATTGTATTATGTGCAGCAAGTCCATTCCTTTTAGACTTGCTTAAGGTACTCTTCATTAATTATATTGGTTAAAAAGTAAAAATAATCAGAGAGTCAATTTGTTTGTAAACACTTTTTCGTTATATATCATAAGAAACTTAAAGATCCATTTCTCAATTATATTTTTGCTCTCTGTTTTGATTTTAATAATCACTTTTGTGTCTGTTTTATATATTTCTTTTTAAAAAAGAATTGCGCGAAAATGTATCGGAGTCAATTTTAATGAAATTTATATATATATATATTTTTTTTTTATTTGAAATAGTCAACATCATGTAAACATCCAGTTGTAATGTTGGCTGGTGTTGCTGCTAGTGATCTGGAAGCTCTTTTAGAATTTGTCTATCGTGGTGAAGTAAGTGTTGACCATTCACAATTACCATCATTATTACATGCAGCTCAATGCTTAAATATCCAAGGATTAGCACCTCAAAATGTTTCCCATAAGGATGATTACACAACAATACATATTAATCCATCGATGCAGGCACATAATGTAAAAAGTGTCATTGAAGTGGGCAATACCACATGCGTCACGGTATTTATTATTATGATTATTAATATAAATTGTCAATCCAATTTATAAAATATTGTTTTTATTTTAGAATGAAGAATTATTATCGCATTTGCAAAATAGTGAACAAACTGTGGAACATGAAATAATTGAGGAAATAACACCAGATCCAATATCAATTTCTCCGATAATTATTAAAGACATAGATGATTATTTACCAACTCGTAAACGTAAGAGAAAAACAAAAAAAATTGTAAAATGTACGTGATCTCTTTTATTATATGTGTAAACATTTGAAATAACAAAAAATTAATTTTTTTTAGTAGTTGAGTTCAAACATCCTAAAGTAATGCGTGAAGAGGAAGTAGCAAATGCAGTAAATGAAATCTCTCTAAAGCCGGAGGAAACCGTTCCACAAAAAAAAATTAAAGTGAAAACTGAAAAAACCATGGATCATTTATCATATGAGAGTAATAATATTTAAAATATAAATTAAAATTAATTAATTTTATATAATTTACATTAATTTATTATTTATAATAAAGAAATGAAAACAAAATCTCATTCTGAACAACCAGCTGCATGTGCAATTTGTGGTGCTATTATACGACAATCACGTAATTTAAGGCGCCATATGGAATTAAGACATTTTTCAAAACAAGGAAGAAAAAGTAGGAAAGGTACGAACATTTAAATAAAATTATTATGATATTATTAAACATTTAAAATCATTTTTTTAGTTAAAACAACGTTAAAAAAAGAAAATCCAAATGAAACAATGGAAGCAGCAACAACATCTATGGATACTGTAACTGTAACGGTTGAATCTCAAAATGAACAACAACAACAACAACCATTGCAACAACAACAGCAACAGCAGCACCAAATAATTTCTCAACACGAAAATATAGATGGTACGACTTCGATAACAATTGCACACGTTGAATCATTGCACGGTCAACAAATTATTGATAGTTTCGATGAGGTAAACTTTAAAGAAAATTCTTAATTTTCTTATGTTTCTTGGTGTTTAATTATTATTTGTTGTATTCGTAGTTGTATAATTCAAAATAAATGTTTGACATGATAAAGTTAGAATATGATTAAGCTAATCGAACGAATTAAATATTATTTTATTAATTGATTACTCTTTTTTAATTGTGTTTACTTTTACATTAGTTTGTTCTTGGTGTAGTTTCTTAGTGCGTTATATTTTTTTGTATTTATTTGATTCATTTTTCTAATTTTATTTTTATTTTGGCTAATAAAAAATAAAACTATTAAAACCCAAAATTTTTAATTAATAAAGGCAAAAATAATACTTAGCGATGAACAATTGGAATCTGATATAATTGCAACGCATGAACCGACATTAAGACCACAAACAGAATTATTTCGTGTTGGTACCGTATATAAAATAGAAGAGCATCAAGAATAATTTAATTTAAACGATAGAAAAGACATAAATCTCCCTTTTTTTAGTGTTAATATTTTGTAAAAATAATTATTTAATATGTATATACAAATATTTTAATTAGTAATTAATAATTTGTGATTAATTAGAAAATGTAAAAGTTTTTAAATGAGAGGGAAATTTTCAACAGTAAGAAAGAAATTTCCTTTTCAAGTATAAAGAAAGGTACGCGTCTTTGCTAAATTCTCATTAATATCAATTTGTTTTCCATTTTTATAATTTTACTTTTTAAAAATATCTAAAAATTAATATCTTTGGAATATTAATTGTAAAATGTAACTTGACAATTTTTTTTTTAAATAACAAAATCAAAAAATGTTAATTTTTACTGTAAAAGTAGACACAAAACGGTTAATTTTTTTTTTTTTAAATAATCCATTAAAATTATTGCAATACTGATGCAGGAAAATCAGATCTGATTTTTCTTATAAGAAATAATATAAATTTTATTCACTACATAGTGGGCGCGAAAATATTTAATTGTAGTATGGAAATATAATTCGTTCGATAAAGTTCGACTAACCGATAAAGGTATTTTAAAATTTAATTTAACCATTAACTGTCGTATAGTATTTCGGTTGTACAACTTTGAAGCGGTTTATTTTTTGTATTTGAAAAAAAAAAAAATTGAACATTTTTCGCATATGCACAACCTAGTGACGATTTATGTATAAAAAGTTTGCGTCTGATAAGAGTGAATTATTAAAGAGCTTTTACGACAATTTTAATTTTTTTTTTAATTTTACTTTTATCTGATTATTGAATTAATTTAATTTAAAAAAAAGTGTTTGATGTATACTGTACATGTACTGCGGTTATACCTTAGGCTCATTTACCAATCCAACTAGCAGCATACATTTACACATTTAATCAAATATGTCGTTACAGACATATAATAATTATTAAAACGCTGTCATGGTCAAGATCATTTTTAAAATTTATAAATATAAAATAAATGTCTAGTTTATTAATTAAGAAAAATAAATATTGAATGTAAATTAATTAATAATAATGTTTATGACCAAAATTTATATTAAGTAACTTAGATTAATCTTTCATTCATATATATATACATATATATATATATATATATATATTTTTTTTTTTTTTTGATAATTATAAAAGAAAGTTATCAGACACATTATTGAGCGTCATTAAATAAAATTGAATAAAACATAAAAATTGAATCACAAAACAATATACGAATTGTCGTTAATTTTCTTTCCATAACAATTATCATTAAATAATTTATTGTAATTAATTAAAAATAATAATATGTGTATGTAAATGTCTTATATATAAAATATATTAAAAATTTAATTAGCACTAAAAAAAAAAATGTACAATTTAATTAAATGTAAAACATAAAGAAATTATTTAAAGTAACTTTGATTAGTGTTGATATGGATAAAACGTTATGATACATAATTATAATTTAAGAATAGTTTTGTTAGTAATAAATCATAAATCAACTTATTAAGAACTAAATAATTCCGAATTTAAAGCTTTTATAAGGACTGTAACGTTTATACACAAATTCAATTTTCAATTCAATTTGCAAGAACTTACAGCATGTCTTAATTATTAATTTTATATTGTTTAACTACATGAATTTGTTACAAACTTGTGTGTTTTCTTACGATACAGTCTCTAGTTTTTTTTGTTTTTTTCGTATAATTTTTGAGTCAAATTTTTGAGAAGAGTTCAATCCACAAAATTATAGGACAAACAATACTCCCCCACACATCCACACAAAGAGAAACATATTTTTTTTTATTCAATTGTATTTACCATTTATATTTATATATGTAATCATTTTAGAAATAATAAATTATTGAATTGATATCGTATTTATTTAGTTATATTTTTAATACATTAATTAAAGGTGCTGTGGATCGAAAATTTCTAATCTAATTTTAGAAAGCTTCATATCCGAAGCAGCACTTAAACGAGTTAAACATATTTACTGTGAAATAAAAATGAAATATCGATATGATTTTTCTATTCAACCAAACCAACTACTTTTAGCATCCTGCTGAATTTGTTATGAAAAAATGTCAACGAAATTATTGAATACAGGCAATATTTAGGTAGTAAACACAAATTAAATATATTGTATAGTATAGGGAAGATTTCTCTAAACAAATATCCAGTTATCACAATACACAGATTTATTTAAACTTCAACATGTGCTACTTTGTGTTATTTTGAAATTGTTATAAATTCTTAATGTTTATCATTTTATCTTCTGTGTAATTATAATAAAAAAATTATCAGTTTATATAACAATTATAACTAATTTAAGTAGTCTTTATTAATTATATGCTTATCTCTGTGTTACATTGATTAATTACTCGTTTGTTATTATTATTATTATTATAAGCGAAAATATAATGTGTCTCAAACATTATTCATTACTAATATCAATTTTAAACAGTTTGCAATCTATTTGCTTAGTTTTATTTGAATGATTGTGGGTTTACAGGGTAATTAACTTTTAAAATAATAATAAAATATAAACAACAAGGACATTACATTATAATTTCTTTTAACGTTTAAATACTGTTTATTATTTATTTTTTATTATCTTTTCCATTTCTTTTTTTCATTTTAAGTACAATATAAAATCTGTAACGTATATTAATGCATTGCTTTTATAACCTTATATATTTGACTTAATTTCCTTAAAAATAATAATAATTAAAAACAAAAAATGAAAAAACTGACAACAGATAAACTTTCTGCTTCTATTGGTTCTTAACTTTATTTAAAATTTGTTTATAAATCTTTTTTAAGATTAAAGCAATCTCCAAAGAATCGTCCTAATGAATGGTATAGATGGGGACGTACACCGGCTAAACCATGATCCTCATCTGGGTAACTCTATTGAAATATAAATAATTTAATAAAAAAAGTATAATTTAATTATTTATTATTTAAATCTATTTACAATTTCTTTGAACATAACATCATTTTTCTCCAATGACCATGCCAATGCCATTGCTTGTTGGAAATGTACATTATCATCTAATGTACCATGAACAAGTAAATATTTCTTATTATTAAATTGTTTTGCTAATGTGCTTAATCTAGATTGATCGTAGCCTAGTTTATTATCACTGTCCGTTGGTAATCCCATGTAACGTTCCGTATAAATTGAATCTAATTTTTGTGTTAAATTAAAATTGGATTTTAAATACTACAATGGATTAAATGGAATTAAATATTTACCGTAATATGTCCAATCGGTGACCGGTGCAATAGATGCTGCACACCGGAATACATTTTCTGTGTCATGTGCTAAGGACATAGCAGACGCATAACCACCATAACTCCAACCCCATATGCCAGTACTATTGCCATCAATATAAGAATACTTCGCTTGTAATTTTTTTGTTATCTGAATTTGGTCGGTGATCTCGACTGTTCCCAATTGCCGATAAAGTGTGTGCAACAATTTATCACCTCGTAATCCAGAGCCACGTCCATCGATTCTTGTATAAATAATTGAATGATTTGCTGCTAAATAACTACCCCAATCCAATTGCCATTTATTCAAAACCTTTTATAAAATCAAACAAATTTTTACCAATCAGATTAAATAATTTTTAGGTTTTAACTAATTTTTTTTTTTTACCGAGTATGAGTCTGGGCCACCATAGACATCAACTAACATTGAGTACTTTGTATTTCCACTAACATCTAAATTGCTTGGCACTGTCATCATAACTTTCGCTGTAAATTCGCTATTGATTTCAATTTCATCATAAATCACATTTGGAAGAACTATTTCATTGGTTAATTCACTAATATGGTCATTAGTTTCCCAATCATTTATATGTGATAACTCTGGAATATTATTTGTATTCAATTTAATTTCATAGAGGTCAACTCTGGGTACATTCGGTCCTAAAGAAGATAAAACAAGATATTGCCCAGAGGAACTGATTTCCGCAGAGAAATATGAATATTTTTCAATTGTGCATGTCAAACAGACGGGAGTGGAGTCCTGAATTGCACTTATCGCATAAACATGAAGTGATTGTGATGATGCTTCGGTGTTTGCTGTATAGTAAATAATATTTCTCTCCACATCCCAGCGTAGTATCTCCTGAACAACAAACAAGCCTTTAGTTAATGCAAATGAAGCACCACTTGTAGAATTAATGATTGTCACATGGCGATATGCTCCAGCAGCTTGTGTCTATAGAGTAAAACAATCCATCAGATTTTAGAAAAACAATAAAAAAAAAAGATTTTCTTACTTGCAATTGGGAATCAATAATTGCAAATTGTGTGCCCTCTTTATTGAACATTGGTGGTACAAATAATTCTACCCAGCCTGTAGTTGATTCGAGTTCTTTAACAGTAGTACAGATGCCTTGTTCACTGCAACTTCTTATGTACGCATGATTTTGAACACGATTCATCCATACAGAAAATACAGTGTTATTATCTGACCATGTAACTGACGTTAATATATGATCTTGAGATACTAAGTCTGCTGGTGGTTCCATTACTAATGAAACTTTTGGTAAATTTTTTGTAAGCGGTAGTGTCAGGCGCAAAAGAGTGACAGTTGGATTTTCCGATCCGGCCTTTAATCAGAAAGTTTTTGCATTAATTTATTTTTTATAAAAAAAAATGAACATTACCTTGGGGTAATGAATACTTAAACCCTTTGTATACTGAAATTCTATAAGGCCTGGTGGCCCATACACCGGTAAATTCATTAGTCTTGTATTTGTATCGTCAAAACGTATAAAAGATAATTGTTCTCCATTCGGCGAGAACCATAATGCCGTACTTGAGCTAAACACTTCCTCTAATAAAATATTCAATTGATTTTTTAATTTCTTAATCATTTTTGTTACATCACTTTATAAATTTTATTACCTTCATAAACCCAATCTGTGACACCGTTATAAACAGATGGTGAACCATCCTCTGTTAATTTTGTCTCCTCAGCCAATGGACTAGATTTAAAATAAATATTATTTGCATAAACAAATACTAAGGAACTACCAACCGGTGCCCATTGCACTAAGACTAATGGTAACTAGAGAAAAAGTTTAATCATGAAACTGGTTTAATAGCTTTTCCTTTTTTATTAACTTACTTGAACCGTATTAACGGTAACACGATATCTGGTACTCGTCTCTATATCAATAATATCATAAAGTGCTGCAAAACTGTGACGGAAAATTTTTTGATGTTCTCTGGCGACCAGTAAATATTTTTTATCCGCTGATAAATCGAATTTTACACCCTGAGCCAATTCTTCATTTTCCGTTGACAATACTGTGCTTTTATTGCCCGTCACAACATTAAAAAGGATAACATTACCCTCCAAGTCTCTAAATAAAATTTCCGTTTCTGATATCCAAGAACCATTAAAACGTCTTGCTGCGAATTTACCTTGTAGTATATCTTCCAATGCTATTGTGTCACTTTGTGTTGGCGGTTTCTCATCTTTTGGTAATGTAAATACAACGATCAATGTTATAACAACTATAGCCGCTATAATACCACCAGAAATAAGTAATATTTTCTTTAGTTTTGCTCCCTTTGGTGGCAACATTATGTCCTAGAATAACAAAATAAAAAAAAAAAAAAATTCGCAAATAATTAAAGTTTTTCTTTGTCTATATGCTTAAATAAACGAATCAATTGGTTGCTTATGCTAATTAAAGTGAAACTAAATCAAGACTTAATTATCCTTGTAAAATATACAAGGTTTGTGACTAAAACTCTTAGTTTCAAGTTACAACATTATAGAAAATCTTTATTTTCTTGTTTACAACCTCTTTCAACAGTTTATATAAACAAAATCATAATTTGTTAACGAAATAAAAAAAAATGTTTATTCCGCTACTTGAAAGGTGCCATAAAATCATAATTTATTAATTTTATTTAATAAAACTTTAGTATTATTTATAGTTTTTTTTTTTTTTTTTGTTATTAAACAACATTTTAATAATTATAATAATAATAATTAATTTAGCAATAACATCAGAATTACATCATCGTAACTGGATTTCTAATGAAAAACATATTCTATAAACTGTGGAAAATTATATATTTTAATAGATAAAAATCCTTAATTGAAACCATAACTGACCAGTTTTGCCCATTAATAAATAACAAGAGCAAAATAACATTATTAGTAGATCGCGTGTTATAAACACTACCCACTTAGTTTTACAAAATTATTACAAAATCAAAGCAAACATTTTAAATTCATAAAACGAAAAACAAATGAAAATTCGAAGAGAATGTTCTTCAAAACATCCTCTTCAAATATAAACGGCGATGATTGGTACAAGAAAATAGAAATAAAACAAAAAAAAAAAAAAAAAAAAAATGGCAACGCAAGGCACTATTAACAATTACATAACTCTTCTATAAATTGAAAATGAATTATTGTTTAAGATTAATAAATATTTAATAACTATTAAAAATATTTCAATTATTTATTACTTACAAATTAATAATGAATAAAAAAATATGAATATTATTAAAACATTTCTACACAATTTCACAATCAAAACGATACAAAGATTCAAAGTAAGTAACATTCAATTCGTTTTTTTTTTTTTTTTTTTTTAAATTTAATCAAGGAAATTTAATGTTTTTTTTGTTTTAATCAAATTACTGATAAATGTTTGTAAGTAATTATTTTATATGATTATCAACTTATTTCTGTATTATTCAAATAGTAAATTATCAATCAAAAATATTTCGACTTAATAATCTTAATATTATAAAATAATTGATAGTGTATTGTTTTTATTTTATTTATTTCTTTTATTTGCTTAATGATAACAATAATTTGGTTATTTAAACGTTTTATATTTTGCGAAAAATATAGAAAACCATAGAAAAGAAACTCTAAATAAATAATTTATCAGGATTTGAAATAGCAAGTGGTGGAAACCGTTTATTTAAAGCCAGACTGTTTTAATCTTTTTTGTCTTAATAAATATTTGCATATTTGATGGCGTTGCAAAATTAATATAATTATATTATGGTATTAGGATGACTGAAGAAATATCAAAGCAAATTTATTTAATGGAATTTCTTAAGTACATATGTATATAATGCGATTTAAATTTGTTTTTATTTTCGTGTAATTAAGCAATTTTAACAAATTTTCACGTAAAGATTTTTTTATAAACTACGGCTAAATTAATCAAAATACATTAAAATCACATTTAAAAATGAGGCTATGATTTTGATTTGAGCTTTTTAGGTCCGATTCACATGTTTCTGTGTTAATTGTAATCTACTTCGTTTAAGTATAGTATTAAATGCATAACGAAATAACGGAATTAAGTTAATTTATAATGAAATAAATCAAATAAGGTAGAAAAGTGGTTTTCAACTCTGATCAGAACAAAACATTATAATTCACAAGCTTGTTTACGACCGTTAAAACACATTCCATATACAATTAAAGATAAGATATAACCAGATTCACATTATTAAGCATTAATAATCATGCTGACAAAATTATCAAATATTAAAAAATAATAATAATAATAATAAATAAAAAATATTTATAATAAATAAAAATAATTGTAAAGTAATTAAAAATGAACACGAAAAATATTTACAAAAAAGAAAAAAATTAAAAATAAATAAAAATAAAATTATTTGCGTATTGAAATGAATTAATTTAATTTTTTGTTTACATTATTTAACCTTTGAGAGAGCTGTTGATCAGATGATTTAATTAATTAACATTATTTTTGTACAGGATTGTGCTCTAAAAATAATATTAGTAGAGGAAGTTATTAAATTTTATTGGAAAGAGATTTTTTTTTTTTTGGGATTTTGCAAGTCATAAATAGGAAACGATTGGGATGCGATGAGTCAATCCTGTGTTTATTTTACGTCAAACAAAATGAATATTTAGCGTTGAAAACATTGATAAAAGTATTTAGTGTTTTATGTTTAGTTCAAAAAATAATTCCTTTATGTTCGTTATCCTGTTTGCTTTGTAACATTAGTGGATATGATAAAAACATATAATGACTTTTATAACAAATTCACGATGTAATTCGCTCACCTTTGAATGGAACAAAATAACAAATTTGTTTTATATTTATTTTAATTGAAAACACATAAATAATACCGGAAATTTAAAACAAGATAAATAAAAACAATTCAATCCGCATATAATACTAAACTTACTTACTTGTTTAATATCCAGTTTAATTAAAATTATTTATTTTTATTCAATACATTAAGCCACGTACTCTATTTAAATTAAAAAAAAAAAAAAAAAAAAAAAAACTATTTATCAGAAATTTTTTTCACGTTTACATATTTATATCACAAACACAATGAAATTATATTAACTACTCGGTTATAATTAAATTAACTAAATATAAAATAAAAAAATAAAATAATAAAAAAAAAACAATAAAGAATAATATCTAATTAAATTTACATAAAAAGGAAATTAAAAATAAAAATTAATTATTTTATTGTAAGTGGTAATATTTCTGGTTTTTGGTGTCAAGAATTTTTATTTTGATTGTTTTTTTCGTTCGTTTTTTTTGTATTGCAAACGTAAAGATGTTTTAGTTTAGTAGTTAGGTTTGGTAGTAGTAATTGAAGAATGTATAAGAAATCCCATTGAGTTACCGCGGTTTTATTAATACGTTGTTATCAACGAAACTACTTAATCCATATAGATAATTTAATAAAACAGTTGTTGTCCGACCATAATGTTAATTTAAATTATGTTTATATGTATATAAAGTGTATGTATAATACCTTATTAATAATTAAAAACAATTAATTTTATTTATTTAGTAAGCATACTGTTTAGAACTAAATTAATTAAAAATGACTACAACTAGAGTAAAACTACGACTATGTAAAATTATATGCGAATAATTTATTTATACAATTTTTAATTATAAATTTATCTATAATGAAATAAAGTGGTAACCATGTGATAAAATGGTAATAAAATTAAATGTTTACGCGATCTAATATCATTCGTTGTGAGAGTTTTTATTATAAAAAAAAAAAAAAAAGTACTTGCAATAACAAAATTTTAATAATCAAAGAACGAAGTTATCAAAATTGGAGTAGAGCAGTGGTTCCCAAAGTGGGTTTCATGGAGGTTTCATGAATTTTTGAACATTATTTTACAGCACACAAATTCTTCAACGCTTTGCCAAATAAATATATCTATGGTAATATTATTATCAAATTGAATTATGTAGATTTTTTATACAATTTATAATTTTATTATTCTTTTATGAGCATAAGGACCTAAATCTAAAATATTTATAATAACTAAATCAATAAAGGATTGATAAGATTTATATAAATAATTTTATTTTCATATAAAAATTATTTGACCTTTCATTATTATTAAAATAAAATAGTTTTAATTTCAATTATTCATTATTTTTAATTAAATTTATTATTGTGATATTATCTCAAGGATATTAAAAAAAAAACTCTATAATGTATTATTCTGTTATCAAAAAATTATGTTAATCAATGAGGCATTTGTAAAAATTTTCTATTTTAGTGCAATCATTACCATTTACCACAGTCTCAAGTACATACGTTATCAGATAACTAAACGGTTCCATTCATTTCTAATATTATTTTGTTTTCTATAACATAATTAAAAAAAATAAGGAGAAATAGATATGTATTTACAGTATATAATTACTAGAGATTAAAAAAAAAAAAAAAAAAGTTAAAATTTTATATTTATTTGAAAACACCCTGTATTATGTTTATAAGCGATGTAAACGTAAAGTTTGTCTATTGTATTTTAATCTAATTACATTTAATCATTTCATTGTTACAAGCTGATATTGATTTAATTAAATTAGATTAAATTTATTTTAACTTTATATAATAAAATTAAATTTTTTTCAATTTGTGTCGGTTATTTAGCGGTACATAACCGTTTAGTTCCTCGAATCTAACATGTGAAACAACGACCTATAACAGAAAAAATGGACCCAAACTGTATATAAGTAAAAAGTAGTGCATTGTAAAGAAAGCTTTTATTGAATAATTGTAGGTTGCAAATAAACAGTTGAGTAACACTGATTTAGAATTAAAATTAATCGTAATCTTAATTAGATTTTCTATGACTAAAGGTGAAACAACGTAAATAGCAATATGTAATAACGAAAATGCGCAGGTGATTATTACTTAAACGTCAAAATTACTCCTATATAATTGTTATTCGTAAAATAAAATACAAATTTCGGATTAATTAAGAGCATTCAATGAAATTAAAACAATAAAAGTACAAATAAAGCAACCTGTTGAAAACCACTTAATCTATAATAAATACTGATTTGAACCCTTAAAAAACCCTCACCACTGAATTCATGTTTTGTTTTTAAATCACTTATTGTGCAAATAATTTAGTTAACAAAAACAAAAGAACAAATTATATTTTATAACTGTTGACCTATTGTTTTTGTTAAATTTTTGTTTTTTTTTTCTTGATAAAATCGGTAAAATAAATAATTCTAATAGAGAAGAATTGCGAAGACATTAGATTATAACAATTTATAATTTTATTATCAAGGCCATTTAGAAAAAAAACGTTTTTTTTCTTTCTTATTCATTTAATTTTTATTATGATTCTTTAGCGATATAATATTTGCAATAAATTAAAAAACAACTGGTTATCACAATAATAAATAATTAATTACATAACAACAACAACAACAACAACAACAACAGATCAGATTTATTGACTTGACTGATCGTTTTAACTTTGCTTTAGTGATTGAGCAACGAAGCATATAAACTATTTTTTAATTAATAATATTATTGCGAGTCATAATTTTATTTAATTATAATTTAAATAATACCTTTGTATATAATTTAGTTATGGTATGTGCGCACGAGACTTACACATGCTTTTACTTAAGGTTAAATAGAAGAAAAAAAAATGTTTTTCTCATTTTTGCTTTTTAAATGAACCAAAAAAAAAAAAACAAAAACAAAACAAACATTTTAAGTAAATATTATTGGCAATAAATTGTAATAACAATGCAGTGCCGAACAAGTTATAAAGTTTTGGGTGTTCTTTCTAAGAGGCTGCAAAATATACTAACAAATATTGTTAAATGCCAGTCTGTTTTATATTCAACACGATTCTCATAAGCATTTTGTTATGAAATATCAATGTTTAAGCTACTTACTTTCATGATGTTTAAGTCTTTATTTCATTTTTCCTTAAGATTTTATGCATTAAATTTATTTCTTTCTTTATTAAATACAGCCCATTGTTATGGAAATTTAAATGTCATAACTATATTTCTATTTCTTTGTATTTTTTTTTTTTTTTTATTTGTAATTTAAATCAATTTCTTATACATCAGATACTAAGCTAATTACTATTGTTTAGCTATGTTTTAACCTAGTGTCATTAAAATTAAAACCCGTACTACAAATATGTCACTCTGAAAACATCAATCATGGCATCATATTTAAATTATTTCTTTTACTCTTTATTTTGGCAACATTATTATTTTTATAATAAAAAATTAATTGATTTTTTAGAAATATTTTATAAATTCGAACCGATAATTAAATTAGAGCCATGCTACAAATAGGCTTTTTTCGAAGAACCAAATATTAATTATATATTTATTTTATAGATTTTGAATATTTATAATAATTTTTTATGAATATTTAAATGATAATAGATAATACATGTAATACCTATGTAAAAATGAAACTAAAAGATAAGACAAAAAATAAAATTGTTATTAAGTTTGCTTTATGTTCATTTATTTACTTTATTATTAAAAAAAAAACTATATTATTGATACATCAATCAACAATAAATTTAAATTTTATATTTTCAAAACCCCGAAAAATCATTCAATGAAATTCATTATTCCAGTTATGTAAATAAAAATCAGTTAATTTAATAGTTTTGATCTATTGAAGGATTGAACAGGAATGTTTGCATACCACCTTATCGGAATTTCTGCCATCTGTCCCTCAGTTATATATTTTGTTTTAATATAGGTTTATGAGACATCTTAAAAAACATAAGTAGAATAGAATCGTCGAACAATCATTACTTTAGTATTAAACAAAGGAATAACACTGCTACGAGTTTGAATCCCCACTATGTGCCTAGAAGTTCCTCAGAGGAAACTTGAACATTGCGCAATTGATAAACAAATAACATTAAAATAATATTACTGTATAATATTTAATTAAAAATTTAAGTGGCTGATGCAATGTATCTTGAAAATACTACTCAAGAAACTAAATAAATTATAAAGTTTCTCTAGGCAACAGGCAAATCTACTGACTTTTACTTTTATTTATTTAGTTACTGCCAATAAGCTGTCAATACTTTAGTAGTTTATCTTTGAAAAGAAATCATCAAACAAGACAATTATAATATAGAAAATAATTTAGCAGAGATGAGTCGATATAACTGTATGTATACGGGGATTAGTGTAATTTTAAAATTTTGTAATATCAACTCCGTTACCTCGTTTTATTTATGAATAATTAGAAAAAAGCAGGCATTTGTCCCTTCATCTAATCCAACAACACAAGGATATTAGATTTTCGTTATTTTTTTCATTAATCTTGAAAGTAATTAAAGCATAGAAAAAGGTAAAGGTAAACCTAGAAAGTAAACATTACGAACCATGAGAACACTTTCATTTTCTCATTAAAAAACCAAATTAGTTGATGATGGTTTTATTTGTTTTATTTAACCATTCATTTTAAACTTTTAACCAATATTTTTTTTTCAATTTATTGTGATTGTGCGATATAAATCAATAAAAGTTCATTTTTTTTTTTATTTAATATTCTTCAACGCCATATAACATTTTTATACCGCAAAAACAAATGTAAATAAAGCCGATGAGCAAAACAACTTTATTTCCTATGTTTAAACTTATTTTCATTTAATTAAAAAAAAAAAAAAAAAAAAAACCCCATAAAAAAGATCAAGAAACAATTTTTTTTTAATTAACAAACTCTACAGATAGAGGAGCTTCCGATTTTAATTTCATTGCCAAAAAAATTTGAATTTATTACCAAAAATAATAATAATAATAATAATAAAACATACACAAGACATATTTTGTTTGTTAAATCAGTTAAACCGTATGCTGTTTAAATAGAAAATTTAATGAATTAAGTTAAGTTAATCCATTTATTAACGTAATGTGGAAGACACATAAAACGAAAGCAAATTAAACGAAAAATATGCCTAACCAAAAATGAATACAACAAAACTTTCTCTTATTTTGTAAATTCTTCTTTCATTTTCATGTTTTTTTTCTTTTTTTTTTTTTAATAATATTTATTATTTTACCACGGCACAACATCAATAGTAACACCAACAACGATTTTAATGTATACGAGTGTATCTGGTGCACTGGTACGTCTATAACCGGTAAAATACTATGGAGACCGCCTGGATTTAATTTAAATTAAAATGAATAAAAACCGTGAGTTGTAATACCTGACTACCTGTACCTGACTACCACTCCTAGATCACATCGAATAGAATAATTTTTCGTATTACGCATTATTTGAATTAGTTACTTATTCTGATTACTTGCTCAAGAATTAATCTTATAAAAGAATTTTATAAAAATGGTCTGAAGTACACAAAAATAGTCGTTTCTTTAATTAACTGTCCGGACATTAACAACTCTATTAGGTACTAACTGTTCTTTGTTATTATTATTATTATTTTTTTTTTTTTCAAATTACCGCGTTTCTCTATTCATTGAACTTTCACTGTATGGCAAATTCAATTTATGCAAATAAAGTATATCATCAATCATTAAACATAACATATGTCATGATATGTGATGCTTAATTTTATGGCAACATAAGTAGATGCTGGTAGAGATTTAAGTTTTTAAACTTTTCACGTGAATTATCAAAATTCTATAAGCTATCAAACATTTGTAATTGCCCATATTGATTTTTCCTAGTAATGAGCTAATGAGTTTTACCATAAATTTTAAATTAATAATAAATCCTTTTAGATTAAAAATTGGACAGGGAATTCATCAGAATAATTGTGAAAACCAAAAAATCAACTGCCTGGCACCCAGAATGATATTTCATTTCTTATAAACTGAGTATTAGATTAATTTTGACTTTAGATTTTGGTTGTCAAAACAATGAGCTTTAAATAAACTCAATAACTGACCTATTCCAGAATTAATTGTAAAAACAATTTAAATAGAATTTAATTTCATATAAATAAAGTAATAAATGCATTAAATCGCCTTTAATAATAAACAATAAAATTCAATTACAAAGATATAGTTAAGATAAATTTACAAACTATAACAAAATATAAACTCACACCACTCATTCATTTTATGTAAATTAATTTTTTAATAAAAATAAATTCAATAAAACATCTATCTAATAATAAAAAAAAACAATATTTATTTGTCCTATATTCCTCTATAAGTTTAATAATTTTATTTATTTCATCATTACATAAAATAATAATTATTATTATTCTAGATACAAAACCAAACAATTATGAGATGAGTAGCAGTAGCAATATCAACAATAAAAAATTTATTTAATTTTTATCAAACGTTGCAATAATGACAAGTAGTGAAAAAGAAACATAAAAAATGTTTGTTATTCACGTAATGTTTGTAATTTGCATAATAATTAATAAAAACAAAGGAAATACCAAACAGCTAATATTAAACAAATGTATAATTAATTCGTATAAGAAAAAAAAAAAATTTTTAATTTTTTATTTTTTTTTTATTTATCACAATAAAAACATTTTTTTTTTGTGTTAAACAGAAAAATTCTTATAAAGCTCTTGCTTAGTTGGGGGATTTTTATTGTAAAAATAATATTTATTTACTTAATTATTTATTATACCATCAATTTTATATTATTATTTGATTGTAGCAATCAGCTGATCAGTTTGTTAAGATTATTTTTTTTTTGTTATTATTTACAGATGAACACGACTGATTAGCAACAATTCATATCCAGTTTGTACATAAAATATTTTGTTATGTCGCTATTTTTATTTTTTTTTTTTTATGTATTCATATACAAAAATCGTTAAACACGTTATAAACAAAAAAAAATTTTAATTCAGCACACTTTAAGCTAACAACAAGTATTTTTGATTAATAAAAAACACTTTTTTTTATTGTACACACAGCAACACTTTGTAAATATGATAAACAATCGAAGAAAGCACAAAACTTAATTAAACTTAACTTAAACTAAAACTTAACTTAATAAAAAATAAAAACAACAACAATAAAATAATTAAAAAACACAATAACCGACCACTGACTACACACTGAATAAAATAAAATAGAAATTCGGAGATAAAATGTTTTTTTTTTAGTATTTAAATTAAAAAACAGAAAAATGTAAACAAAATTAAATGTTAATCCAAATTCAATACAGGTCAAACCGATTAGAGTGCTGAAGTTGTACTGAAATTTTCAACACGTTTTTATGTTTTGTTTATATATTTACCAGTGTGGTTAAGTATTAAATATTTTTATATTTTCTACTGTACTCGGTTTATTCCATAACTGATTGAAGTGTATGTGCAGATTAATGCTTTTTTTTCACTTATTTTTGCTGGTTGCTACGACAACAATAAACAGCAGAAAGCAACAGCTAGGCCAGTGATGGCGAACCTTTTATAATCTAGTTAAAACTTTACGATTCGAATTAATCCGCAAGACTAAGTTTTTTAGTGTACACACAATCATAAGATTTGTAATTGAAGAAAATAACTGATAAACTTATCATAAAAAACCCAATTTTCAATACTCAAATAAGAAAAATCCAACATAATTCAGTAGTCTATTCGCTTTAAGTTAATCTTTGTAAAGATTAATTAATTAAAATACAAAATAATTTGTAGTATTGACGAAAAGTTTTATTTAAAATATTACTATTATTTTTCGTGAACTCCAGGAGAAAAGCTTCAACACTTTCTATGTGAGATTCATTGATCAACTATAGAAGATATTTATTGTAAAACAGATATAATTTTAGTAGCACTAATTAAATTGTAACAATTTGCTCTAATCTTAGTAGACAATTTTTTTAAATAGTTCTTACTTCTATTGTATCAAGCATAATATATTTGTTTTAATAATTTCTTTTAATTTTTTGTACATATTCTAAAAAAGGTTAGCCATCGTTGAGCTAGACAAAACACATTGCGCTATATTAGATAGCGCAATAACAATATTACTATTTGTTGACAAATCCCAACGCTGATAATTTTCACTTTTTTTTTTATTTATAATTAATTTCAAATCTAATATTTATTTGATTACGCACATGCTTATGAGTTGCTGCTAATTTATTATATTTTCTATAGTAGTGTTACGAACAAGTAATAACTAATAACAACATTAACCAGGGAAACAAACCATAAATAAATAATAAAACTAGAGACATCTATACTATAACATAATAGTTTGTTTTTGGGGTCAACATAAATTTAATTCTTATTTTCTAATCTTACATATTCGTCTATTAATGCTTCGTCTTTATCTGCGTCTATCCAATCAGCCTGATCATAATTCACAATTAACTTATCATCATTTTGTGGCAATAATGAATATTTCAAATCTCTATCATTATGCAATTTACGTTTAATCTTGTTATTCACATGTGCACTGTGATTCAAAATCTTATTTAACCATGAGACCAATCTTGTTACCATTATTAACACACTTCACTGTAATTAAAGAGATTCTTGTTTTGCTGCTTGTTTTTCAAACGATAATTAATGAATTTATCTGCATCTACATTGGATCCTCTAATACATTTTCATAATGTTTTCTGTTTTATTATAAATAAAAATCGTGACACAATTTTTGCAAAAGTTTTGATGTGTAGAATAAAAGAAGTTTAATTATTATGTTAACCAACCAGGCATGCAAACCGAATAACAACTAAAAAACCAATGGACCAGTAATGTAGCATCAATGATGCTTCCACCACTGACTTTAAAGTTTTATTAATTTTTATTTATAATAAATTGATATTTATCTACTTATTAAAACGATGCATCAGTATTTTAAGATTTTATTTATTAACTATTTAAATCACCTTTCACTTTATAAACAAAAAATTGTTGTGGAAATTTTTCATCACTTTTTGTAATTTTTTTTTTTTTTTTTGTATTTTTCAAAGTAAAATTTAATTTATTACGGTAGAACAATGTAAAAGCCAAGCGAAAACTTCCTATACTCCAGAATAAAATAAAATAGATGATGAGACTAATTAATTTCCTCTCACACCATAATTTGTTTACTTTAACTTTAAAAGTCGGAAATATTTTTAGTGCACATTTACTGAGCGACGGAATAATGAACAAACCGTAAAAAAATGAAAAAATAATTCAACAAAATATGAAAAATAATAAAGTGAGAGTTTCTTTACATTGTATATGTGAAATTAAGATTTATTTATTTTCTTCGTTTGTTTATATAACTCGTGATGTATCTGTGCTATTTTGCTTGACTGGATGATAATAACAATAATAATTCTTTTTAAATTTAAAATGAAATTTAATTACTTGTGATTATTTTACAAAAATAATTAAATAACATTGCGATACTCGTAAACGAATATGCTGCCATCTAATGAATGTTACAAATAGTATTAATATAAAAATGCATCTCCACTAATTCAAATTTTAACGGAAATATAAAAAAAAAATTGAAATCGTTTTTTAAGTGCGTTGCAGATTTATGTGAAATTATAAAAAAACAGTTGAAACACTTCCAACACACGAGAAACTTTACTAAAATCAAGTACTGCAATAATCTTGTTCGATCAAATAATAATTGTTTTCGCCATCTATTATTGCAGAAAAGAAGGTCAAAAATTGTTCCAGGTGCATAAATTGAAGCTAAACAGTCTGTGCTAACGATCGAATCATCAATATTCTATAATGTGCACCACAAATTAGTTGATCTAAACTCAAAGGCAATCTGAAACACAAAACGATACAATTCTCAATGCAATGCAAAATTTAATTTATGCAATATAAAAACTTCGTAATTTTGATGATCTATCACGATCGCTAATACAATCGAGTGAAAATTGGTTGCTCAATTTCTCATCAAATCATATAAAAGTTTCCACGAATGCCTCACAAAGTGGTAGAGAGGATAACGTTTGTTGCACGATCTCTAAATTATGTAGCTCTGTGAATCTTTTGATTAGACAAGTTTTTTTATTGTTTTATTTAAGAGAGGCCGATCCCGGCGGTACTGCAATACCGGGCCAACCAGCGACAGAGGTGGTGCAAGCACCTAGCACTCGGTCATTTTACAAAAATCAGTTTAACATTTGTTGTCCTCCTAAGGAGGATCTATCAGATGTTAAGCTGATAAGAACAGATACTACACTAAACTCAAAGGCAATCTGAAATACAAAACGATACAATTGTCAATGCAATGCAAAATTTAATTTATGCAATATAAAAACTTCGTAATTTTGATGATCTATCACGATCGCTAATACAATCGAGTGAAAATTGGTTGCTCAATTTCTCATCAAATCATATAAAAGTTTCCACGAATGCCTCACAAAGTGGTAGAGAGGATAACGTTTGTTGCACGATCTCTAAATTATGTAGCTCTGTGAATCTTTTGATTAGACAAGTTTTTTTATTGTTTTATTTAAGAGAGGCCGATCCCGGCGGTACTGCAATACCGGGCCAACCAGCGACAGAGGTGGTGCAAGCACCTAGCACTCCGTCATTTTACAAAAATCAGTTTAACATTTGTTGTCCTCCTATGGAGGATCTATCATATGTTAAGCTGATAAGAACAGATTTTATTGAGTAGATAATTTTTTTTTTTTTTTTTTTTTTTTTTGTTTACATTTTTTTAAATTATTAATTAAGTAATTATAATGCACTGTATTTGGACAATGCTAGTCACTTCTTTTTTTTTTTTTTTTTTTGTATTTTACTAATAGTAAATAAATAAGTTAAATATATTTCTTAAGTCGAGATATCACTCTTTTCTTAAGCTACTATGTATATTCTATTGCCTCAGAGGCCTAATTAAATTTAAATTTGATTAGAGGTATTATATTTTGACTACACTTTGGTTTTTCTAAATAGTGAGTAAATAAATAAATTAATTAAGTAAATTAAATTAAGTATATTTCTTAAATCTAGATATCACTTTTGTTTTTTTTTTTTTTTTTTTCTTAAGCTAGTATTCTATTGCCTTAAAGGCCTATTTAAAATTGAGCTTAAATAGAGGAATTATATTTTTGGTTTGTTAGATATTGCTTGTGTATTGCTTCTGGCCGGAGACATGTTCCACGTATATGTCTCTGCTCCATCTTATTGTATCCGATATCATAAGTTTCCTCATCAGTACCGCATATCTTCTGTTGGTGTTTATTTTTTTGATTATTTTTTCATTTTTTGGGTCCCAGGAGCCTAGCGCACCGATTACGAAGGCATCTAGAAAAACAGAGAAACCTTTTTCTTCCATCTCTTGTTTAATTGAGGCATATTTTCTCTTTTTTTCCACGCGTGCTGATTCGAAGGCCTCGTATCTATTTTCAAAAGTGCATACAATGTCAATGATTGTCATCTTGTTGTCTTTAGTTATGACAATGTCTGGCCTTAGACTCGATTGAGAACCTTTTACTTTTCGGTTGACGTCTACAGTTCCCGCTGTTTTTGGTAATGAGGCAATCAGTCGGTTTTGAATAGCGTTGTGCCGGAGCGTTATTGCTTTCTGGTGTGGTGGGCAGTGGCATATTACGTGGGGCAGGGTTTCCTGGCTATATCCACATCTACGGCATCTTTTGTCACCAGTACCAAACCGCCTGTTGCCGTTTAGTGGCACAACGTCCAACCTTGCCCTGTTTATGAACCGCCAGTCCGCAAACCGTGTAAAGTTCCCAGTTCTCATAAAGTGGTTGGAGACTGTTGATTTTGATGATGCATGGAAAACTTTACCCTGGTCTGGTTTGGATAGCAGTTGCTCTTTATATTTGTCTCTGATGTTTTTTTTATTGTTTTTTCTAGGTCGTAGAGCGAGCAAGTCTTATTTTTGATTTTTATTTTTAAAGTGCTGTTGTTGCTGCTGCCACATGTCCATTTTATTGTGCATATTTTATTTAATCTACGGCAAGCAATTCTGGCTCGCGACCAGCAAGAAGCTACATCACCTCCATCATTTCTAAGCGCTCCTTCAAGTGAGCCTGACATATATTCCGCTAGGTCATTTGAGTTAGGGGTCCGTTTTATTTTCTTTTTTACCACTTCACTTAGGATGGATTTTGCTAGATCTACCGCCTCACTATCCCTACTGTTCAGGAGTTTGCTACAATGTATTAGAATGCAAACGTCACTGAGTGTATTTAAGGGGAGGAGATTTACACCTCCCTCTTTGTAGTGTAGGTATAGCGTGTCGGCGCTAGCACGTTGTGGTAAGGACAACCATTTTTTGACCATTTTTTTTACAGTGATGTCAAGGTTTTTCAGCGGGCCTTTCTCTAATTTTGCAGTTTTAAGAAGGAAGTCCAGTTTGGTGAGAACAAATATTTTTGTGGCTTCAATCTTCTGCCATGGAGCCAGAAGGGACTCATTTATTTTATGTATATCAATAATGAGTGGCTCTACGTTTTGCTTGGCATTGATCTTCATACCGGTTGGTATTCCTAGATGGTTGTATGCTTCCCCATCGCTCATACTCGGAACTTCCATGTCTCCAATTGAAAAGGATGTTGGCAGAGCTTTCCGATCTTTACCACTAATGTGAAGAGTTGCACATTTCCTTGTGTTAAACTCTAGCCCAGCCATCGTCGCCAGCCTTGATGTTGAGTTTAGAAGTTTTTGTAGGCTATGCGGCGAGTCGGCAATTAACGCGATGTCATCTGCGTAGGCGAGGATATTAAATTTTTTTTGATGCAATTTATATCCTTCTTCAGAGTTTAACACTCCCCTGATTATTTCTTCAATTGCCAGATTAAAGACAATTGGGCTCAGGGGACAGCCTTGCTTTACTCCTGCTTTGATGTTAATTGGTGCTGTGGCACCTGACACAGTTTTAATTGTTGTTGTGTTGTTGGAGTATAGTTCTTCAATGAGACTGGTGTTTGGGAGTCCGAGTTTCTTCAAGGATTGAAATATGTGATCGTGGGGAATAGAACCAAAGGCATTGGTAAGATCAAGCCAAGCAATGCAGGCATTTTTCGTACTCCTTCTGGCATCTTCGATTATCGATTGGATAACAAAATTGTGCTCTAAACAACCTTCATACGGCATGAATCCCTTTTGCGCTTTACTGATTTTGGCGTTGGTAACGCACCAGTCTATCAATCTTTTAGAAATACATGCCGAGAATATTTTTGGAATGGTATTGCTTAGAGCTATCGGTCTCCAGTTTGATGGATCATCGGGATCTCCTTTTTTGTAGATTAGTTTAGTTATTGAGATTTTCCATGACTGAGGAACTTTACCATGCTTTTTTATTTTATTATAAAGGGTGTGGAGTATTCTGGCACTGGGGTCTACGTCTCTCAGTTGACTATATGTTATCCCGTCTGGGCCTGGAGCTGAGTTTCTGGCGCTTGACAACTTGCGTTCAACTTCTACTGTGGAGAAGTCGGCAGCAAGAGGGTCAGGTGTTGTGCTGAGATGTTGTGTTGTATCTATTAAAAACGGTCTTTCTTTCTTGTCAAATGCTTTACAGAAGTATTCTTCCAGCCGTTCTTTGGTTATGGTACATTTGTCTGTTTCTGACTCTA
>OY540802.1:17189290-17271296 GCA_961205885.1 Ptychoptera albimana
ACCCAGAAATATGCTAGCTGCTAGGTATATAAAAAAAAGAAAATAGAAAATCCTTCGTTTTAAATCAGTATTTTTTTAAGATTTATTCATAACTTTTTGTTATTTTCTTACAAATAGAAATTGCAGTATAAACTGAATATGATGAATAGTAAAAATTTTATAAAAATTCTTCCAAAACAACAACAACAACAACAACTACAGCAATGTTAAGCTGTTTTTTTTCCTTTTCATTTAAGACTTAATATTTATTTATTTGGAAATTTTTCGTTCAACTTGTACTTTGCCTTTTTTGTTCCTCTGCAACGATTTTTATTTTATTATTATTTGTGATATAAGCAACTTTTATAAGTACAACGACATGAAAATGAATGAATAAAATGAACATATATTTTATATAACAGACTTAAAGCATATATTCAGTTAGCATTTATTACTTTATCTTCAATGTTTCACATTCCACATCGTCGTCTTATTATTATTATTATTATTATTATATTATACCTCGAAAGATTGTATTGCCACTTTCGCTAAAATTCTATACATCTGCTGTATAAAACGTGCCCTATAATTTTAAATATAATTCGTTGCTTCCTCTTGAGACGCGTGTCAAATCTGATGGCATATACTGAGATATTTTGGAAGTTTTTTTTCTTCTACATAGAGTATTGTTCTCCTTTCCTTTCATTAAAAAAAAAAATGGTATGAGTTTATATGATGAAGTTGTTCAACAATAGAATAACATCATAGTATTTGCCCTTTTGCTTAAGTTTAACAACAAAATTCACCCCCAACTTTTTATTAAATACTTAAAAATATTTTATATATAAATACACTGAAAGTTTATTATATATATATTGTATAACATTTGACTATATTGTTGGTGTGAAGTCAAAATTTCTATAAAATTATAAACGGGAAAAAAAAAAGTTAAAATTAAAATAATAAAAAAATTAAAAATTGTGCGCTAGTAAGATTGAGTGAAATTTGATAGAAACGAATAATTATTTATTTAAATAGAACACCCTTAGACACTTATCTACTTAACAATCTGTCAGTCTTTCTTGGATGACTTTAAGAAACATAACATAAAAATATATAAACTCAACACATGCAAAATATAGAAATTGAATCGTTAATACATTAGAGACTGGTACATATATTTTGGTTGGATGAATAAAGAATTATTATAAACAGAAAAATACTTCATTATATGAGTGTGAGTAATTTTAAAATGAAGGTAAAATATGAACAAGTAGAACATATGGAAATGAAAATATTGTATTTATCACCCACACAGAATTGAAAATTTTGTAAAATATGTGACATAGTGTGCATCGAGATAGAATAATTTAATTTCTTCATTATACTTCTTTTCCTTTTGCGCTGTTTTGTGTACACATTTTTTTACCTATATTATGCTTAAATGTATTCAAGTTTGAATATCTAGTTTAATTTAATGTGTATTATTAATAGGTGGTATTTTGGGTTGTAATCATACTATTTCTAAATATTAAACGTATGTATGTATATATATATATATATAGAAAGTTTAGTGTTGATAAAATTAATTCGAAAATTTGTCTTTTTATACATTATTTTTTTTAATTTTTAATTTATTTAATTTAACAAAAAACAATTAAATTTACACATATTTTCTTTTATATTACACATTTATTTTGAGAAATTAATATTATTTTAAAGTAACTTTAAGCTTTTGTGTGTGTTTGGTGCACTCAAGTGGAGGCGCCAGTCATTGGTAAAAATCTAGTTAATGAATAACATTTTCACAATTCTGGTAAATAAACTAAAAATAGTTGAAACATAAAGCCATTAGATTATTTAAAACATTAACAGTATGACTATATAAATATAAGTTTGATATTTTTTGTTTTATTTTCATCTATTGTTTGTTGAAAATATTATACCAAAAAATTAATTGAAATGGAAAAATTTATTTTATTCATAAATTTTCATTTTTACATCAAATTATTTTTCGTTTACTCTAAATTTAGTTTTAAACTTTTCTTTTGTTCTTCACACTTTATTAATTTGTATATATTTCCCTTTTCATCACCCTTTATTATTTTTTTTTTTAAACAAAATTTGTTAGGTAATTGATTGAAAATAACAGTTTTCGCTTTTGTATTTTAAGCAAAATATTTGCTATTTTTGAATAATTTAATAATTCAATGTGAAAATATATTTACTTGAATAAACAAATGAACGAGAAATTTTTTGGCGTACATTTTATTTGCTTCTATTTGTATTTTTTTTTTAATTGATTTAGATTTCCGGAAGATCAAACAAAACAAAAAATAAATAAAAAAACGTTTTTATTGTATCATTAAATTCTCAGATTTACATGTTTTTAATTATAAATAATAAAATTATTACCGAAATTATTTCAATAAAATGGATACCGGGGGATGGGTAATGTATTTAAATAAAAATACTAAATAAAAATCTTTTTATATACGGCTAATTAAATCTTTTGCCGCATCATAGCAACTGCGGTTATTTGATTCAAATGTCTTGTAAGTGGATGGGCAGTACTATCTTAATATAATGAACCACCCCTTGGAGTTTTTTTTTATGGTAATTAAAACATGGACAGTGACAAGGATAGAAAAGTTTTTAATGAAAGAGTTATTTTCTTGTATTTCAAATTTCAAAATACTGAAAAAATAATTAATAATAAAAAATAGAAGACAAAGAGAATTCTTTTTCAACGTAATTAAAATGAATAAAGCACATAATTTTACTAATAAAAATAATACTATTATTTTCCATTCTCAAAATTATTTAATTAAGAATATTTTTTAATTGTTTTAAATGAAAAACCAACTATTTGTATTTTAATTTTATGTCCTAAGAACATAAATAAGAAGCTAAGTAATATTTAAATTTAAAAATGGAAAAATTTAGCAAATAGATTTTTTTAATTCTATATAAAAGGTAAGATTATAACAAATTTATAATGTTTTTTTTTTTATTTCGTTTCACTTTGTTATGGATCATTAAAAAGCTTACAGTTAATTACAATTAAGTATAATTATGTTAAAGTTTATTACAGAACAGTACAATGAGTTTCGTTTTGTTTTTTTTTTATTATGATTCTTTTCTTTTAAAGACCCACTTCTTTTTTTTTGCAGATTACTAAATATATTTATAGAAAATAAAGTTGCTGACGAATTTCAATGAAAACAAAAAACACATAAATATTGATTTAAAAACATTCATTTTCTATTAAAATTTATTGTGAAAAATACAAAAGTAGTACAAATTAAAATCACCGTGATTTGGTAGAAATGCTTTTATTTTATTTATAAAAAATGGTTTGCCTAAGCCAGGTCAAAATATTCTGATTATTTTTTTTTTATATTATGAAGAAGTTTTTAATTGACTTTTATTCCCTTACAAACATTTTAAAGCTTTTCTTTCAAAGCCTATACTTTACATTTGTTTTATAACAATTTAGTTGATATCGAGAGCCAACGGACTGATTAATAACTTATAAAATAATTTCTTTTTTATTTGGAAAACTTCATTAAGAACTTGAATTATTTTTACTTTTAAAAGAACCAAAACCAATTAAACACTTTACGTTTTCTTTTAAAGTTTTCAAGCTTAGTGGTTTACTGTATAAAAGAATTTTTTTATTGCACCACAGTGATGAAGTTACGATTGTTTTTCCTCTGTTATATTTGTCATGTTCGTTTTCAGCTAAATAATATTAAAATAAGTAAAAAATTCTTTTATCAGACAATCGTCTAAGAAAGTTACCTTTTAAAAATGCAAATATTTTTATAAGTTAAATAAAAAAAGAACTTTTGTCTACATTTCTGAGTATTATTATTTATTATTGTCCACCTGGTTTATGGCTTTCAAAAATAAAATATTATTGTTAAGTATTAGGTAAATATTATTATATTCTTTTTTTTTCAAATTTAATATTAAAGATGGGACAAAGTTCACATTTCCATTTATGCTTACAGAGACTGTAATAAACAAAGAAGAAACTTTTAATTTGTTTTTCATGTAAGAAAATTTATTTATAAATTTTTTGTTATAGTCTGTTGTAATTTTTCTTTCTCTGTCTAGAAGCTATTAAGTGTCACAAAAATTATTATGCCTTAGCTAGATAAATAAATAAATGAATTATTCTTCGTTAACAATTATGATGTTAATTTTATGTTGTTTATCTTATGATTTTAAATTTCAAGACATTATAATGTTATTGTTTCTAGGTCAAACGTGAATTTTCTGTTTTTTTTTTGCTTATTGCTATTTTTTTTTGTTTTTCTTTATTTTATAGGTTGTGAGTTTATTCATTAATTAACGCTGAATGGATAAATTGTTAACGTTTCAATGTAAGAAATAAAAATTATCATTGATATAAAAGAAAATTATTTGTATGTATTCCAAATGATAGACTATAGAATTATTAAATATTGTACATCAAAGTTAAATATAGACAAAAGATGATATCCTTTTGACATATTTTCAGACGATGTTATTATTATTATTATTATTATTATTATTATTACATTGTTTGTTCATTCATTATATCTCTTATTATTTTTCTGTTTTTTTATTTGATAAATTTTACTTTTATTTCTAGTGAAAGAACCTATTATATTGTTTTAAAAGCAACCAGCCTATTTCCAACGATGTTTATTAGGAAAACACGAGAGAAATGAAACATATAAAGCATATAAACACATAAAAAATATAAAGAATGCATGGAAAATTGCTATTAAAGCTTTGATAAAAAAGTTAAGTTTAGGTGGTTGGGTGTTTTTAATGGGTAATTTAGTAAGGGTCAGACATTACTCTTCTTGTGTTAATAAATATATAAATGAAAATCTACCCAAACTTGTAATAAACAGACAGAAAAGTGCATTTTTAAAGTACTTTTTCTTTGAACATAAATATGAATACGAATATAATGTGAATCAAGTAAAAAAGTAAAAACATCAAAGTAAAGCACCCACCACATAAAAAAAAAAAAAAATTAAAATGGAGACTTACAATAAATATGTGAATTGGTACGTTTGTAAAACTTTTTATATATGTATTTGTGAACATTAACAATACGAATTAGCTTATTTTTTCTCAAAAAGAATTTCATGTTTTTTGTCGTATGATGATATTTAAATGATAGCATAATGTGCGAAATTGTCACGAATTAATATATAAAATTGTCTCACCTTTTACATAGAATATTTTGTGAAATTTATTTATGACTTTTGTAGTTAAATTGTCTAGTGGTTTTATTTCCATCTATCAATTTATCTGATAACTTTATATAACTACTGCATGGAAATTTGATAAACTATTTTTAATTTTATAGATTAGATTTTTTTTATTCATTAGTAAATTGTTAATAATTATTGAACATAATATAATATAAATGATTGTTTATAGAAATCAAACTAATTTAATCTGATAACCTTTATCAAATTTACTATTGTTTCTGTTTTAAGGGCTGTGTATGAAACAATCTAGAAAGACATTTATCTTCAACAAAACGATAATGTCATATAATTTCTCAAAGGGTATTTCTAAGTTGATTAAAGTTAAAATCTAAATCGAAAACCTTAATAATGGTGCTTATATATACTAAAAAATATAATTTAATGACGAAACCAAAATACGAAAAATGAGGAAGAATATCCCAAAATATATGTATATAGTTTATAATCCTGTAGATTTGAACTTACAGTTCCTTTAAGATAACGTTATAAAGGCGGAAAAGATTTATTATCTAACTTTCTTTTGTAGAGTATACATTTAATGTCTGAATTTTATATACATTTATACATATACATATAACTCTATAATAACGATTCTGAACAATGAAGATCAATTTAATTGAAGTTTTAGACAAGTTAAGGTTAAGAAAGTTGTCAAAAAACGTACAAAAGTTGGTTGGTTGGCTCTGACTGCAAAGTTACTTACAACAATTATAAAAATAAATAAATATATAGACCAATTATATGAATTAAATCAATGCATTGCTTTTTATTAAGCAAAAAGTCGATTATATTTTAATGAACAATTCAGTTTAAATTTCCAATCAATTTTTTTCCCATTTTTTTTTTTGGAAATTATTTCACGATCTGAGATTATCAGACTGCGAAACATCATCAAAGTTTTCTAGTTGAATGATTTCAAAACCAATTAAAATCCTGTATTTAGCTTAAATTTATTTGTCGAAAGGACAAAATTCGATTAATCATTTGTGTTTTTTGGAAGATAAACAAAACAAAGTCAATCAAACAAAAATTCCACAGTGGAGCTTTTTTTTATTTCGAATTCCGCATTATAGAGCATCCGTTAAAATATTTTAAATAAAAAACAATTTGCTTTATGTTATAAAAATAATGAGCTTAAAAAAATGAAGGTGTTAATGAGGACAGCAAAACTTCTATCGATAAAAATATAAAAATGTTGAAAAGCATATTTCTTTTTTGCTTTCAGATGCTCTGAATCAGATGCCGTATATTAATCCAGGTAAATTTTTTATTCAACGTAATAGTCAAGTAATGTGCAGTAGTAAAAACGATGCATAAAGCATACTAAAACTAGTTGAATTATCTACTTTAATTTAATTTTTTATCCATTTTTTTGGTTAAATGTTGCGAAATTTTAACATGTCTGTCACAAGGGTGTTGGTGTTTAATGATTGCTAGCAATGGACGGAAATTAAGTACATTTTCCGTGGCTTACATATATTTTAATATTTATTAAAGATATAAAACATCTTGTTTTAAGTCATAACAACACATAAAATAGTTAATCATGAAATTTTATTATGTATTATTTTTACTTATATAGTTTTAACTTTTTTTTTTTTGTTTTTTTTTTATTTATTAAGGAGAAAATACTAAAAGATGTTGTAAAATTTCAATTATTTCCATTTTGTGATATACGTTTTATACTGGTAAAATTGTTTTATTGCTTTAGTTTTTGGTTTTTTGAAAACACAGAAAAGAAGCAAACATAAGAAATAACTAAAAAATCTAATTAGCTTAAATATATAATATTTTTTTATCTTTTTTCACAAAATGTATCGTAAAGCTCGCCTGAATTTTTTAAAAATATTATATGAGAAAATTATTATAACATAAAGTGAAGAAGTGAAAACATAAATATAATTAACATTTTTTGATTATCAAACTACAAAATATTGCAAATCAATAAAACACACAAATTTTTTTTTTTAATTTGTTAGGAACGTGTAAATGCAGTAAAGACTTGACAGGTATGTACTTTTTTTTAATGTGAATTCTTTTATGAAATTTCATATTATATTTTGATAAGCTAGATCTACAATTTAGAGTTATACTCAAAAACATTTAGTCGCTAGTGCAAAAGAAATCGGGAGTGAGCTGTTTCAGTGCTATCGCTGCATGTTTTTATGAAAGCTAACTCAAAAGTATTGTTCTATTTATATTAAAAAGTTGAAACATTTTGAAGCAAATTAATTTTTACAGAAAACTAGGTTCTATTTAAGTTCTGCACATTGTTGTGCTGTTTAGACTACATGTCATCCTCTACGCTATATCCTGTGTAGTATTATCTACACATTGTCACTCTACTTTGTCCTTTCGTTTGAAATAAAATTACTGAGATTATTTTCATTGTCGTCTTGTAAGTGTAGAAAATACAAATGCATAGAGAAATAACACTGTTTAAATATAACACTTTTTTTTCGAATAAACAACAAAATTTAATTAACGATAATATTATTTACTTTCCGATAAATATTTAAATTTGAAATTTCATTATATTATCACAATATAAATACTTTGTTCTGGGTAACGAATATTTGTTCATTTGATGTTTTTTTTTTGTGGCAGTTATTTTTGTTATGCTATTAACTCTTGGCCTACGAACGATAATTAAATTTATTTATACATTTTAAAAACAAAAAGTGAATGTTCAACGCTTAAGGATATTAATTCTAAGAAACTTCTTTATATGAATGCCCATGAGTTTTCTTAATTTCTAGATATTTATTAGACATTTGTTTATGCAGTGTAAATATATTAATATAAATTATTCTTTAATTAGCTTTATGTAATAATACTGAGAATTTATTAAATTATTTATAACATTTTAAAAATCTGCGTGAACAAATTATATATAAGAGTCATTTATGGTTACTGAGTACGGTTTGTGTGCAGCCCTATAATTTCCTTATTACACAGATAATTTGTAACAATAGGCCTAGAATTGTAAGCCTCAAGACATTAAAGCGACATTTATTGTATTTCAAAAATTAATTTTACAAGTGTATGACCTTTATATAAAAAGAAAAAGAAAATAAATAAATTAAATTATTTCCTTCCTGACAATACTGCGACTTCTTTAATAATAAAAATCTCATATATAAAATAAAACAAAATCATCCTTTATAAGCTTTAAGAAACACTTAGGCATATAAAAATGTTAAATAAATTATTTAAGACTACCGTTTAGAATTAAATTCTACAATTCACTTACTTTAACATTTAGTGGTGGCATGCGTCAATCAACGGGATTTGATTGGCTTTTATTTACAGATTTTTTTTTTTTAAATAGCTTTTAATAAAATTAAATAAATAATAGATTTATGAAATTTTTGATATATTTTCATTTTTTTTTTCATTCACAAAGTTATTTCCGGCAGCAAATAACTAACGGAAATAAATCCTGATAAATGCAAACAGTACAGCACAGAATTAAACTAAGTAGAAATGAGGCAAAGTTATATGAAACTGAAATTTTAATCTACGGTTTTTTTGTCGTGTAAAAAATTTAAAGCTCTACATTTCGGTTAAAGAGATTTGTTATGTGGATTTTTTTATTTTTTTATTTTTTTCTTTTTTCTTCTTCTAAAGTTGTTCATATTACGAGCAAAGCAAATGTCATAAAAAGATTATGGTTTAAAAATAACTAATAATAATAATAAAAAAAATTAAATTAAGAGTAAATAATTTTTTATTTCTTTTTGCTTGCTTGCTGAAAAAATATTTGCTAACATCCTGTTTACTTGGCAAATTTGATTAATTTTATATAATTGTGAAATAATTCGTATATAATGTTAATTATATATATTTTTACTTTAATTTAATTTAAACTGATTAAGGTGTTCGATTAAATCAAATGCTTCCAATTAAACAGGCTTTCTGTCGTGATTATTGTAACAGTTGTATTCCGAATTGTAAGACTAATGTTACTAGTGCAAATCAGTTTATAAACTAGAAATGCTTTTAGATATAAATACAAATTAATTCATACTGGCATATCCTATTTTTTATTTCAGCTACAATATTTTAAGCATTGTACATAGATATAGATGAGAAATGAATGCATGCTAAGTTTTAACAAATAATAATTTCTACGGACAACAATTTATATTTTACATTATGAAAACAGTAAATTCGGTTTTGTTAATAGTTTGCTGGATAATTTTGTTGTTTGTGTTTTGCCGTCAACCTGTCTTCTGTCAATTAACATCGACAGGATTGTTATTATAACTCTTGTTGTTGAGTAAAACTTTTATATACCTAGTAGTAATATTTTAACGGACTTCAATTATAAATTAAGTGTAAATTTAATTGAAAACAATTTAAAGCTTTAAACAAACTATCACCCAATTTTTAAATTTTTTTTTTTTAGTTACGTCAACGTGTCATTCTATTATTAAAATTTTCAGTTTTAATAAAGAAAAGCCACAAAGGTGAGACTAAAACGTAAATATATTATATGTAGGTATATGTTACATAACATAAAACAAAAGAAAATATCATTGATAAACATACAATTTAACTATTTTAGTCATGGTGAAATTTTTTCTTAAAAATTTGTTAATAACTCTTGAAGCATACTTAAAGAGTTTATTTCGAAAATAAAACTATTTAATGCTGTTTTTGTTATTTGATTCATACAAACAACACCGAATGGTATTTTCCATTTAAATAAGAAATGGAAAAAAGAAATTTTATATTCATGAGATTTATTTAATGTTTTATTTTCATAAAAGATGTAAAATTTGATTATAATTTTATTCTGTAACAAAAATATGATTATGAGATTAAACAATTAAAAAATTCTGGAAGCTTTACTTTTTATATTTATAAAACAATACACCTGCGTCTCCCAAGTGACGAATCAAATTGATGACAGTTAGAACTTGCTTGGAATTCATACTTATTAAGATATTAAAACCTTCGTTTGAAATTATATTTCTATGCTTAAAACAAATAATGTTTTATGTTGAACATTCATACAAGAAATTAAAAGTTCATACGAAATTATTTTTTATTGTTAAAGCTAATATTTTTTCAATTCAATGCTTTCTAATAACTTTAAAGTTTTACTAGGAAATTTTAACACATTATAAATAGGGATAGGTATGGAAATTGTATGAAAGGATTACATCAAAACACTTTAAGTTATCAAAAAATAGAAACAATTCCTTTAAAGAACATCTGTTAAAAATGTATATCAAGAGATGTTTAACTATTGCTATTGTATATACAATGGTGAACAATACTAGTGCTTTCTCTGCATAGAATTTTGTTATTTAATAATATCTATTAATTAACAATTTTAATTCCATTAAAACTTTAAATGCTTTTGAAAAATACAATTATTTGTACACACTTAATCTTCGTTCAATGAGTAATTTAATTATGAAAATTATTATCATCATAACATACTTTTAAACTAAAAATTTCTTAGCTTTCATTTATATTTTAAATAATTATAATTATTATCAATTTTTTATCCAAACAGCAAAATATTTCAAATTATAATTAAAGCAAAAAACGTAAAAATTTATTACAATTCGTATATTCTTCTTTCTTCTTATTTAGTTATTAGTTTTTTTAGAATTATTTCGCTAAATAAATGATAACAGTTAAATTTTATGCGTATAATTTTAACACTAAATCCATGAATAAAATTTTATTAGATTAATAACTTTTAATTTTTTCGTTTTGTGAATTAAAATTTTGTTTTTGTTTTTAAAGTTCGTTAATAATTATTAAAAAAATATAAATATTATCTTTATTATTATTATTATTATAATATAAAAAAAAATATTTTACCCTAATTAACGTGTTAAAATATTAAAATTTATTGATTAATTCATAAATTTTTACTTACTCAGGTTGACAGCAAAACGAATGTTTTTCTGTTGTTAAACATTTTTTAATCTTAGCTTAATTAAAAAGCTTTTCTTTTTTGTTTAACACGTTTTCCTGTTATTTGTGCTTATTGTTTTTTTTTTAAATTAATACGTATGCCACCAAAGTTATAATCAGATAAATTTTTATTTTATTTAAAATGTAATAAAATTCATTTTTATTTCTGTTGTTATTCTGGTTGCTTTATTCTGGTGATTCACAATTCACGCATATCGTGTGGTTATTATATATACTTTTTTTTTGGTTCTTGGTAATATATGAAAGAAACGTTAAACTTCATAGTACTTTTCTTATATCAAGTTTTATTTTAATTCTTTTTTTAATTTCATGTTAAGAAGTTGTTAAATTTTTAACTAGGATTTTTGTTTTCTATTTTTATTCATTTATAATGCTAATTGAATTTATATTATGGGATATCCCGAATTGTGGTGTAAAACATTGATTAAAAAAAAAGTACAATTAGAAATCTTTGTATACATAAATAAAAACTTTGTTTATTTAAATTGTTCGAGGCAATAAATTTCGTATGAAAATGTAAGTAACGATGAGCTTTGTGTTTATATTTGTTATTATTTTATCTGGTGAAAACAAATATTATTTATATTTACGAAATAAGACAGACAGATATAGTTTAAATTATAATGATACGCATGACATATAGTGCTATGATAACAGAATTACAATCATCATTTGTCATGGCTTTAATCTGAGTATTTTGAATTATTAAATCTTAAGGGTATTTTGTATTAAAGGCTTTGTTTATCTACAATTGTTGACCTAAACTAATATATTTTTCATTTTACAGAAATTAATACAAGATTAAAGTTCTGTAATATCTTATTGAATTGAATTTTTTAATGATATTAATGATGGGAACTGAAATACTTTATTAGGATTTAAATAATCGATATAAATCCTTAATTAAACAATTTTACATAGATTATGAAAGAACGATTTGTTTTCTTTACAATATCGATATTTATGATAAGTTTTAATTTCTATTCACCTCTCCCAATCAAATAATATTTTTATTCATTATATAAGTGGGTCCGTTCTATAATACAAAACATTAGTTCGTTTCAAGTAACAAAATTAATTTAATTTAACGAAATTTCTTTGTTGGTTAAGGTTAATTTTTGTAGAAACTTTAATGATATGTTTTATGATATGCTTTCAATTCACACCATTTTAAAAAATATGTGGTAAAAAGATTAAAATTAATTTTTTACACCTTTTTAAGTTTAAAACATAAAAAGAAAACATTTTAGCAAATATATTGTTAAATTTTTGTCGGAAATTAAGTAAAAAATCGCAAAAATGATAATAATTAAATGAAAAGACACAATGAAAATAATTAACATGTAAAAAAATCGTGATTTCCGTTAAAATTAAAAAAAAAACTTTTTAATTCTCCACCGACCTAGAACAGAAAATGTATGAAAAATTTTCTATTACACATTTTGCTCCCTAACAAATAAATAAACAAACGAAAAAAAAATCGACTTTCTGTTGTTATTTATTGTTAGCAATTGTTTTACAATAATGAATATATTTATGGCTGATGCCTACATTGTACTTTTCGGGATGTATATATTTTGGGTTGTTTTTCCTTCTCTCTCGCATTTTAGCCCATTTTATATTCTACGTTAGAAACAATTTTTGTTTTTAATTAAGACTAAATTGTTTAAAAAAAAATAGAAATCAAACATTAAAGCACAGCAGGTAGCTGGCAAAATTAACTAAAACAAACGTAAATGATGAGACTAATAATTTTTCATTGTTTTTGTTACACATTTCAGTAAAAAATTTAACTTTAAAGTAATTTCAGGGAAGCAGTAAAAGCAAAAACAAAATATAGGAAAAACAAGAGAAAATAATGATGAAAAATAAAAATATAAATAAATGTCGGTTAAGCTTAGATTGGTTTTACAAAGTAAAAAGCATAAAAAAAAAACCAAAAAGTTTTAAAACTGAAGACAAGTGAACTGAATATAGAAAATTAACTGTTAATTGTTATTAATAAATTATTTCTTTCTTTTTGCGTTTTTTTTTTTTTTTTAATTTTATAAAAGTCGTACGAATCGTTATTTATAAGATTTAATTGAAGATTACAGAATGAATAAAAACCAAAAACCTGTAAATTGTAAACTGTGGTTTTCTATGGTTTAACTGCAAATTTACAGATAGACGGCACAAAACAAAAATATAAAAGAAGTAAATATCTAAGTAAAAAGTTTTCAATTTTATTTTGTTACACTAAAGCAAAAGAAATCTTTTTCTTTTTTTTTTGTTTTTTTGGCTTCCTTTAATCAATTCTTATATTAAGGTTGAGTACGGTTTTTATTTTATTTTACCATTTTGAAAATTTACTCTTTCAATTACTTTTCATTTAACTAGGTCATTATTTATGATGTTTTTATGTTTATTTGACTTCTTCAGCTAAGAAAATATATTATTTTTTCCTTAACTTAAAAAAAAAACCACCAATTGAATAGAAAGCTTTCTAACCTAATTACATCGAAAAACTGTTTCTCAAAAGAAACTATTTTAATTATTGATTTTATTGTTTGAGAATCCTTATTAAAGGATTCTTTTAAACATAAATTGAATTATTGATAAATTATTGAAAGCGAAATCTTCAAAATAACAATACGGTAAGATAAAACCATCACGAAATGCATATAAATATTTCCGTAATTTATTTGAGACTATTCTTGTCTCTTTGAAAAGTTATAAATTTTAATGTTTTTTTCGGCTCATCAAATGGCGATAAGTTTATTTTGGTCGTGCATTTCTTTTACGGTCTACAAGTCTACACTTTAGTTCAGAATAGTACTTGGGAGTTACGAGATTTATTTGAAAACGTGATGAATGAATAATATATAATTCTGTGGATACTTCACAACAACAATAAAAGGGCAAAACTTTTTACCTTAATTTTTATCAATTCCTTAACTTCTATTAAGTACTTAAAGCTCTTATAAATAATATTAAATAAATTCACAATACCTGTTCAATGAATAATTTTTTTTTTGTTATAGATAATAAAAAAAGTTTATTTTTTATGAATATTTTTCATGCTTTTTAAGTTCTTTTTTTTATTTTGTTAAACTTTTACCAAAATCACATAAATAAAGTTTCTGGATAGAAAAAGTCGATTTTTTTTTACGTTTATTCTGTTATTGTTAAAACAACCACATAATCTGTCCTTTGTATATATTTTTTGGTTATTAAATTTAACAGAATTTCAACCACTAAACCTATCATTTGGAATACGAATCACACGACTAAACCAACAATTACATGGCGAATTCATGCAATTTTTCGATTGACCACAAAACTTTATATACTTTTTTATGCAATTTGTATTTTAATGTTTTGGTTGATTATTGTGACAGTTTTTGGTTTATTTCACGAGCACATAAATTTAAGTAAAAAAATAATCATGTATTCAAATAATTCCAAAAATATCATTTTGTTAAAATACGGAATAAAAATCTAGGCACTCTTAATCCATACCAAAATATCCAAAACTTATTATCAATGTGGTAAAAATTTAATCATATAGTATACATTAAGATGAAATGATTTTGTTTAGTATACTTGTAAAAAAAAATGACTGAAAATTAGACCAAACCTCTTTTAACAATTTATAAAAGATAATGAGTAAAAAGAAACTAATTTATTTATGCTAAGTGAAATAAGCATTAGAATTCCTAAATATAATCATTTATGACTTTCCTATACCTAAATTGATGAAGTTTTATAGAAATACTTACGTAGTTATAGAAATACAAATAGAAAGACAAAGAATATTAAACGACACCGCCTTTCGTTATTTCATTTCAAGTCAAAAATAAAGAATTCCAGCAAAAAAAAAATAAAACATTAAGTACATGCATGATGCTCTGCTAGTAGTGTGATTATTAATTTACTATGCGATTTGCTTAGTGTGTATCTTCTAATTTTTTTTTGCGTTGTTGAATGTTACACCTTTAAAGGATGATTGCAGGTGTTATCTTAACATCAATCTTTTTTTTATTCCTTATTGTTTTATATTTGTTGTACAAGGAGAAAATATTTCGTATAAATTTTTCTCATTTTTTTATGCGTACAGAAAATATATTCTTTGTTGTTTTTATCTTTTCATTATTATTGTTAATGATGGGGATGATGTTTTGAAAACTTGCGAGGCTGTTTTTGCTGATGATGATAACAATAAAATAATAATAACAACAAAGTTATAACATCGCTGAGAATAAAATATATCCATTTACATCGATCATTCGCGTTGTTTTCCTTTTTATTTTGGGGTTAACGCTGATGTAAAGTATACAACACTGGTGAACAGTCATACTATCTGTTAGATTTTATTGGAAACATACACACTATGAATGGGAAAATAAAAATAATAACAAGACAAATAAATATATATTCATTGTTTAGATTTCTGGCTTTTTTTTTTTTTATTTTATTTTGTTCACACTTCGGTGCTACACATTTTTTTTTTGCACTTTTTATCACTGAAAAGAAAAATAATGAACAAAAACTTATGTTAATCTCTTGTTTTGTGTTTATAAATGATATTGCAAGGTCTGTAAACACTTTTTAATTGATGAGAAAATATTAATTAAAGAAAAAGCTTTACACCTTTCACAATTATCAACGGATTAACAAATTTATTTTTAGCTTTGCTTTTGATGTATTGAACGCTTTAAAATGACTTTTTTTCCCTTTATTTTATTTATGTTGATTTTATAATTACTTTTTTTTGTTTTTTTTTTTTTTTGTTTTTAAAGACAAGATGAATAACTTTATTATCTTTAGATAATTCGTTAAATCAAATTTAATTGAAAGGAGTGTAAAATAAAATGTCAGCCTTTTTAAATGAATTTAATTCAAAATTAATTATTTATTAAACATCATGCTTTCGTTTTACACTTTTTCATTATTATTTTTAATCAGATTACACTTTTCTTTTATTTGCATACAGATTTTTCATTGCTATTTCTCTGTAATTTTATGCGGATAATTTAATTTTGATTTTTTTTTTGTTTATTTTCTCATTTTATGATTAAATAATAATTGAATTGTTTTTCTATGTAAATTTTCTTTTTTTTTTATCAAACAATTATAAATCCATTGGTAAAAATTGAATTAACAGAATAGAAACTCACTAATATAATATTAAGTTTAGTTACATTTAATTTTTAATTTATTTCACATGAATTGAAAGTATGTAAATTATTTTCAGTTTTAATATTTTTATTTGGAATAAGGATTTTTAATTATATATTTTTTTTTTAAATAAAAAATATATCTGTTCAACTAATGCAATAAGTGCATGCTATTCTCCATATAATCCTTTTATTATTCAACTCATTAAATCACACAAATGCCTAATAATGAATAAGCAAATTATTGATTTGATTTTAATAAAAAAAAAAAACAATTATAAAAAGGAAATGCTCCAGTTAGAGCAATAATAAATCATGGTGAATTTCGGCAATAAAATACGAAAATTAAAGTTGTTATTCATTTGTAAATCCTTAAAACAAAAAATTTGTGTCTAAAAGTTAGAAACATTTTTGTTTTTCGTTCGTATAAAATATTAAAACTTGAATTTTGTTTGTGAAAAGTTGTGCAGAAAAAGGAGATTCCACCAAAATATGAAACTTTATTTATATGTTGCAATATTTCTGTTTTTACACATAATAGATGCTTTTTTTTCGTTTTATTTTAAATAAAATATTAATTCCTATAAGATAGAGAATTTTATTCTTTTCTTTTAAGCATATTTTCTTTTTTTATTTAAATAATTTTTTTTTTTTTGCTGTTCAGATTTTATCACCCTATTTCATATTTGTTCATTGAACAATTTCATATCGGTATGATTTTTTTTTAGCAAAATTTTAATTTAATCAATAAATATGTTAACATTTTTTAATACTATTTTCTCTCACTCTATTGTTTTACGAAATATTTTGTTTAACAAACGAACAAACAAACAAACAAACAAACAAATAAACAAACAAACAATTTTATGTTGATATTATAAATTTATAATCTTCTTAACTAAAGAAGAAAATAAATTGAAAATTCTATTTCATACTCAATTTAAAATGAATTTAGCGAGTTAATTTAAATTGCATTAAAATGTGCGACCAAATGGAATTTAATTGATGAATTAAAATGTAATAAATTAATGTATTTTGTCAAAATATAATGTAGAGAACTATAATATGATATTTTTAAATACAACATGAATTAAAATCAACTTGTTGTACATATATCAGTTATATATTTTGCTGATATTAATTAATGTTCAAATAAAGAATCCTTAAACATTTCTATGGTTCGATAATTAGATACGAAAATAAAGTCGATCACATGAGCACAATAGCTAATGTTTGATTAAACTGGGCAAGTTTTAACCCAAAAAAAGGTAAAAAGGATGCAGTACAGTTTATTTTCATGAATTTTTAATGAGTTTTTTAAGCTATTTCATACAAAACTCTTTAGAGAATAATTTTTATATGGAATTTGATAAGAAAAAAAAAATGTGTGTTATCTTTTTGAGTTTTTTTTTTTTTTTTTTTTTAAATAGAAGTTAAAACCTCTACAACGCTTTCGCTGGTATGCATGTTATTAACAAAAGTATCATATGAATAATTATGTATTTTTGACGAACTTAATCCTAGGATTTAAAAGAGATAAACTTCGTGTTGTACTTTAGGCAACAACAAAATTACAATTCAACCTTTTTTTGCGTCGTTGTTACTGCTATTTGTGGTTTTATGTTAAAAAATGGTTTTTCTTTATTTCATTAATTTAATTTTTAAAGAAATTTAGAGAATCAGAAATGTATATATTTTTTTAAATTATTTATAATAATTAAAATTCATTATTTTTGTTACAATAGGAAAATAAAAATAATTTTAATTAAAAAAACGAATAATAAAAATTTAATTTAAGCTTTATTAAATGTTTTTTTTTTCTAGCATGAATTTTCTGATAAAGTTTAATCATAAAATAAAAAATAACACAATCGTATGATATTATTGCGTGTAACAGCTTGAAAATAATTTACATTAATAATATTAATGATATTCTGTGTATCATCATCATGATGATTACAATAAAACTAATTTAGAATAATATGAAACAGTGAAAAAAAATTTCATCTTATCATCTTGTGATTAATTTTATGAAATAATGAAATTATTGTTATTATCGAGAAGAGAAATGAACAGAACAAGGAAAAATATCTTTAATTCATAAAATGATAACAAGTAACGCCTTTGCTCGTTATATTTCTTTGTATAAAAATATATTTAATCACTAGCGTGATGTAATGTTATTAATAAAATTTGCTTTCGATTGAATAAAAAAATCTGTTTATAAAAATTAAATTTAAAAAAAAAAAAAAAAATTAAAGTATTAATCGGATTTTGATTATGCTTTTCCGTTACTCTGGTTGCATCGATTCTTATACGCCTTGAACTACTAGGTATTACTCTTTTTCTAAATAACAATATTGCATTAGTAAAGAAATAATTATATTCATAAAAGCGAAGATTGAAAATAAATATATATTGTTGGAGTAAAATATTTTTTTAATAAAAATGAAATTATAATGATAAACTAAAAATTTATATTAAAAACATTTTTGCAGTAATTGTTTTATTATTATACATTCTTGGACAGCAATTCAAAAAATAATAAAACTTCTACCCTTATATAATTTATTTAAATTTTGAATAATTTATTTTTTCCTATATACAATCATATTTAAATGATAAAAAAACATGCGGATACCTGATTAATAATAAATAATTTAATTTGTTAGAATCTAGAAGTAATATTAACCATGCTAAATTCATCCAATTATAAAGATTGCATAATTAAAGTGAAACATTCGTATTAAAGGCACTCATATTATTCATTTTAGAAAATGCAAAAATAAAAACAATTGAAGCGAAGGAAAAAAAAAAAACAAAAAAAATTTAATAAGAAAAGCTTTAACGAGGGAAAAATTCATTGAATTTGCTAAGAAAATTTTTATTATATAGTGGTTTTTTCTCAAATTGCTGACGTATTTATCCGCAATATGTTTGAGTTGGAATAAAAGAATACGAGAATAGTTTAAATTTCTGTTTATTTTTTGCATTTAGAGTTTCGTTTGAATACTTTAAATAGTATTTTCTAGCAAACTATACGAGCGATGAATTTTTATTTTTATTATTTTTCTGCTTTTCGTTTTTTCTTTTTTTATTTTTTTTATTATTATTATTATTATGAATAATATCTAAATGCAATCTTATATATTGAGATGAATAAATATTGGTAAATATGTTTTGAATTTGAACCCTGTGGAATTTTTATGAGAGAAAATATATTTGTATTATTTTTTCTTTTCGTTTTTTATTATATTTATTCAAATATAACCTGAACCAATTATAATAATCTATTTTCATTGGAAAAATTCTATTTTTAATAAAACCAGTAATACGATTTAAATAGTGATTCTTTTTTTTTTTTTACATTGCATGAAAAATTCTAATAAGATGAAATATGGCTTAGAGAAAATAAAAATGGTAAAAACTATTTTCTGTCTATGCAAATAGCAAACATTTATATGTTCTATATGATTTTACTTAGCTAAATGGTATTTTGATATTTTTTTATGCATAAAATCATTATCTCCGTTTTAGTTAAGTAAATTAAAATTAATAATTTTTACAAAATAAAAATGAAACTATTTATTAATTTTAATTTTTAATTAAAATGTCGTAACTTTTGTATAAAAATTTGCAATAAAGTTTTTTTCATAAAAAAATTGTTGAAAATTTATATTTTTATAAAGTTAAAAAAAAAAAAAAAATGAAAAATATTAATTACTATTAATACTAAAAATTTAATCATTATTATATTAAGTTTTAAGGATTTTAATGCATCATAAATATGATCTTTGCGTTGTCTAAAGTCTAGTCTCTAGACATTGAAGCAGTAATTTTTGCTGAAATACTTTTTTGTTGTTAATTAAAAATTATACTAACTTCTCAAAGATTCACAACAATGACATAGCTTTTCATATTTATCTATTTAATTTGATGAGTAAAGAATTTATGTAATGTTCTACCAATCGTGAAACATTTTATGATTTCCTGGGTTTGTAAAATAGTTCAAGACAGTTTTTAATAGATATGAAATTAATAATTAATTAATTAATAGTACATTCCGATATTAATCCCTTTTTTAATATAGAAATTTATATTAGGTATGAATACACTTTTACGTTATTATCTGTCAAATAATATACTATACTATCCTTCCTAGAAGATAACTTTACAAATATACAAAACGATAATAATGAATTTATATGATAAAATGTTTTAACGTGAAATTAAAAAAAAAAAATGTTTAAAATAATTTTATCATTTTTATACATATGAATAAAATTATTAATTACATCAAATGAATAATATAATTTTGCATAAAATTATATCTTTTAAATTATATTTAAAGAAAAATTAAAACTTTTCCATCCGTATTTGTTTTAATTACAAATCATTAACTTACAGGAAAATAAAAATATAGAGTTAACGGAAACTTTTGACATTTCATTAAAACATAAACTATGGAAATATAAATTATGATTAATGAAACTTCACAGAAAACTAATATTTAATTTTAAACAAAAAGAAATTATTCAACTTTATTATTATTATTATTATTATTATTATTTAAGTTTTAAATTATGTACAATTATGTAATTTGTACAATTATTCTTTTCACTTTTAAATGCATTTTGTAATTTCATATTCATAATTATTCAATTGTAAAATTTATAGAAGTTTATGACTTAATCATTGTCTTCGTTATTCTGTTTCATTCAATTTTTATTTTTTTTTTTTTTTTTATACTAGATCTTAATGAAATCTTTATAAATTACTTTAATGTTTGTACCGAAGGTTTATTTATATTTTATTGATTCAAATTATAAACATTTTCATTAGATATGCTGTATGAAATCACAGTAATATTTAAACAATTTATATCAGATTGATTTTATAAGAATTTGATATTTTATACATAAAAGGGTTGTTTATATTTATTTTACAGCTTGGATATCATTAGAATATTGCAAAATAATAATTAAATAGTTATAATGTAAAATTAAGCATTTAATTACTATAGAAGTTTATATAAATTAATTGAAATAATTGAATAGGCATTAAAAATGAATTAAATGATTTACTAGAATATTAAAAAAAATATAATTTCTGTCAGTTTTTGTCAATCTTCTTTATCTGCATTATTATAATTACCATCAGAATGACATATTTTGGGTTTATATTATAAAATCCATTATAGATTTAGTTATTACCTTTTGTTCTTCGTCATCCTGAAACATAGGATATCCCTTTGATGCTTCATACCATTTATAATAAACAAGCACAACAACAACATCAACAGGATGTTCTATGTCATGTTGAACAGTCAGATGATTTATTTATTTTGTTATTACTTTACTACCCGCTATATATATATTTTGTCCAAACACAATTTAAAATGTATATATATATCTTCTACCTTCTATTACTCTCATTCACAGTCACTCTATGAGAGTTTAAACTTTTATGCTAGAAGCTTTTTGATATTCAAATATTATAATCTCTTTACCTGCTGCATAAATATTTACTGTACCTCAAAATTTTCTATTTATTTTAAAAAATTTATGGCTATTTTAATGTAGCTTTATTTTTAATTATTTTTCGTAATCAAGCAAAGTTTTTGTTATATTATTTTATTCTCTTGTGCTAATAAATATTTTACATTATTTTTGTTTTTTTTTTTTCTTATTGAAATACCAAATTATTTCATTGGGAAATTATTTAATTAATTTACATTGTATTTTTAATAGTTTTTTTTTTGTTTGTATATCAATGTCTACATACTTTGAATTAGTATTTTTATCAGCTTTATTTTGACTAAGCGAAAAATATTATTATTTATAAATTTACATATAAATAGATCAAAATTTAGTAAAACCACACGTGTAAAATATATGTATATTTTCTCTATTATCTAAATTGTATTACATTTACTATAATAATAAAAAAAAAAAAAAGAAAAAAGAAATAAAAACAACCGACAACACACAGAACATACAAAATAAAAGTAATACGAACAATTACTTAGTACCCTCAAGGGATTTATGAATTTATAAAATGCATAAGAAAGCAAATTTATAAAAATATAAAATAAAAACTATACAAAATAGTAAATTGTGTTATTCTAAATTTAAATAATGAACGATTTCACGTATGTACAATGTAAATTTAGTATTTTTATCTCTTAACAAGATTTCATTATTATTTGATTATTATAACATTATAAAGGAAAACAATTATAATATAAAGGAAAATTAAATAAAAAAAATTATAAGAATAATGAACATAGATTTACTAATGCATATAATCATTAAAATTTTCCAAAATATCGAACAACGACGATTAATTATTTAAATTATATGATAATTAAAGAATCAATTAGAATTCGAATTTTTTATAGAGAAAAGATTACAATATTGATACCTTGTACCTTTTATCTTTATTATTTACCTAATTTAAATATGTAAATTTTCGGTTTCAATCATTGTTGTTTTATTTCATGAAATCACATCGAATAATTATTATTTTTAGTATATTGGTAGCAATATTTTCTTATTTTATTGATCATTAAAATATTTGCTTAATGAATTAATTTGAAATAAAATACTAATGCTAATAGGGATCTTTTGGGTGAATTGTGATTTGACTTTCTCAAAAATGTATTTGTTAATATTGAACTTAGCAGGTAAATACATATTATGGTCGGTTGGCTGCTTGTCTATTATGTAAATTGTTTAATTTATAAAACAAACAATTAAGTTTTCATTATTATTTTTAAGTTTCCTTGTGATTAATGCTAACTAGCAAAACAATTCTAGTAAAATATTTTAATTATTTAACACTATTTTTATATAATTTGCAAAAAAAACCATAGAATTTGTGCGTCGCCATGCAAAGTGTACATATTCTTGGGAGAATATAAAAAAAAAATGGAGAAAAACGGACGATGTGGGTAGAATGCAAAAATGAAAATTTTAACAAAAATAGAATATGATGTGCTTATTTTTATCGCAATATCCTTTTTCTTTATTTTTTTTAGTGTGGAAAAATGTACAATTTTAATGCTCGTTTTGCACTTTTCTTTTTCTTCTGTCCTTTTTTTTTTTTCATTTTTTATACCTTATAGGTTAGATGGACGTGTTTGTTTAGTTTATGGATTCAGCAAAAGTGTATTGACTTAGTAGAATTGTCTAAATTTGGTATGAGTTGGCTTACCAACTTTCGTTGTTTGTGCTTTATTTTAATTTTTTTGTTTGTAATTTAATGTAAAATCCCATGTCTTCCACCTTTGAATCCTTTAGAGATTTTGTTGTTTACTTTTGTTGAAATTAAAGATACGGTTTAGTAGAAAAATAAATAAATAAATAATATAAATTCTGTGTATATTAAGCATTATATAGATTATGCTACAGCATAGTATATTTAAAGTTCTCAATCAAAAACTATACCGTATGTGCTAAATAACTATTTATAAACCAAAATTAATTGTTGTATCATTTATTTATTTTAAAAATTTCAACTTTTTTTTATGTAAAATTAAATCTGTTGATGTCCACAACAATTGTACAAAGAAGGATCAACATGATTTATCCCTTTTTATGTTGATTAAACTATCTTTCCTGATTAAAATGTTTTATTTTCGGAAAGTTTTTGACTGATGACGGTCAATTTTAATTTGTTGTCTGTTTGTAACATTGTTAAGCTAAAAAAAAAAAATATTTTCTGTTTATTAATTAATTTATGAAAATAAAACAAATAAACGGTTGGCAAATAAATGTAAAGTTATTGCTCTGCTATAAAAGTGGTAAAATAAAATAATAAAACAAAATGAATTTATAAGCTTCTTGGCCAATAAAGAAACAGCATATAAGTGAAGTGGACACAGATTATAAATATATATATTGATATACATATAAATACATCAGTCTCCAGTCTACTGGGGCGGAACAACTAAAAAGGTTTCTTGTGTAGTGTAAACCATATTATTATAATGATTATATAAAAAAAGATCAATTGAATATCAAATAAGTGAATTAGGTAAACTTAATCTAAAAAAGGCAAAGCAAAAAAAAAAAATTAAAAAAAGGGAAAATATATTCAAAAATAAAAATCCATGAATTTTGTTTGCGAATTTTCATGAATTTTTTTTTTCTACGTTTGACCCATGTTATTGTATAAATTAAATTTTAAGGACGACTTACAAGTTGATTCTTCTATAAAAATATTTATATAAAAAGAAAAATATATAAAAGAGTGGGTTGAAGATAAGTAGATTTATGTTTCATTGTTATTCCGTTCACATCTCTGTTTACTTATTTTCTGCATTTTTTAGTGAAAATATCTGCAATATATGAAAGCTGAGAAAAAAGAACCACCAGACAGTCATCTAAAAGATTAATAGGTGATCTATGATGCTAGAAATAACATTTATAGCCATCATTGTCTGGTGACATAAAGGAAAAAATAAGCATAGACACGAGATTGTAATCACTATGAAGATTCTTTTTTTATAATTTTTATTAAGCGAATTTTTCCTTGATTAATATTTATAATTTTAATTTTTTTTTAATAATTTAATATTATTTACCAAAAGTAAAATTCAGAAAAAAGTTTACTTTCCTTGACCACTTTTAGTTTTGTGTAACATTGGATAAGTTAATCTGAACCCACCCCATTTACATGCCTATAAAAGTGAAACCATAAAAACACACACACACACACACACACACACACACACACACACACACATACACACTGAATGTCAATATATGCAAAGCAACGATGGCAAATAATCACTAAACATTAGACGAGAAATATTGCACGTGTCGTAATGCTATGACACTGACGGTTTGTTAAAGCACTGCTTAGTTTATTGAATTTCATTCAAAAGAATACACAAACATGGAATTTCTATTTGCATAAAATGTTACAAAACCATACCAAAGAATGGTTTTTATGTTAGAATAACGACCACCTCCTTCATATAACAAAATAATTGTACAACGGCAACAATATTATTCTATCATTGCAAATATACAAGATATAACCTATGAATAAGATTTTTGCTAGTTTTATTTTAATTTGAATACAAACATAAAAAACGATTTTTTTTCTTTGTTCTATTGCAATATGTACAAACAAAACAAGATGATGACTAACTAAATCATATTATTCACAAACCAAAATAAAATTTAATACACATGTGAATGATAAGCATAACCGAGTTAGTTGTTTGCTTAATGCATTTTATTTTACATTAAATGGTAAAAGCACACAATATCAAATTAAAATTGTCTTAATTTTGTTAACATATTATATTAAATTTTAATTAAAGAAAGCAGATGAAAATATATTTTTTCAATATTAGATTTGAAATAAATTCTATTATGCATTTTAATATTCAATATTGACCAAAATTTGATAGATTTTAATGAAAAATTCTTTTTTTATGTATGCACTCATGCGAGTACCCTTTAGAAAAATTTAATTTAAAATTGAAAAAGAAAAAAATCACCCACGTAAAAAAGCCACAGAAGCGACAAAAGCTTTTATTTACTTATAAGAAAAAAATTAATAAAAATAAATAAAACATAGTTAAATATTTGTCATTGTTGTGCTTTTTCCGTATGTGCGTTCTCTGTGCATTTAATATGGAGAAAAAAAAATTTTTTTTTCTTCTGAAATATTTGGTTTTATGCTTTTATAAAAATTGAATTTGCAATTCAAAAAAAAAATAAAAAATTCGAATATAAAATGAAATTCCATCTATCCTTTAGTAAAACTTTGAACCTCAATGCAATTTATATATATATATATTTTTTTTCATAATAATGATTATAATATTAATAACCAAACTTCTCGTATTTTATGTAAAAATATTTTTGTTATTAAAATAATTTGTAATAAAATATGTAAATAAAAAATTCAGTTCATAATTTTTCTATCAACAGAAATATAACCAGCATATGAATTAAAAAATACTTTTTATTTTGTTAATAAGTTTTTTGTTAATTATTTTACTGAATTATTATAGAAATTTTAATAATGTTTTATTATATTTTGATTTAATTGTATTTTTTTTTATTTTTTTTTTTTTTTTGTGAATGATACCGATGCTTATTAAGTTTGTGTTTATTAAAAAAATAAATAAATATAGAAACATTTAACTAAATAAGGTATATGGTTGAAGAAAACCTGAGCTGCTTTTAATTATGAATTGTTTAAGTATCAAAATTATTTTCCAAGCCTTCAACAATACTCTTTCTGTAAACTAAGTATTAAAAATTATAAAATATCTACTTTTAGTCTATGGATTTTAATACAAATCGTATTAAAAATGCGAATAAAATAATGTTTGTAAAGTATAGAAAAAATGAAAATATAAACGTATTTACTTGTTCTAGAATATTTTATCCATATACGCGTCCTTATTCTATACAAGTAAAGACTACAACACTAGTAAGGTATTATTGGGGATTATATTAGACTGGTCAGACTTTACAATAACTGGTCGAACATGTTTTTCTTTTTTTTTTTCTACTTCAATATAATAAATAAATTTATTTCTAAAATATCGGTTGGTCTTATTAGTTATTATTTTAAGCAATATAAATTGTTAAAAGCAGAAATATTAATACTACGAAATAATAATGCTTCGATACTACCTATAAAAAAATAAAAACTATAAGCATTAAAATACTAACCAAACATAGTTAAAAGGTAAAAAAAAAATTGAAAAAAAAATGTTTAAAGGTTTTTCTTTTATTGCCAAATAAATTTAAAAAGAATAAATAAAATTCAACATAACAGATAATCATAATCATGTTTGGGGTATACATTTATATACTCATATATATATATATATATATATATACTCATTTCTTATTTAAATGTAGTTTTACCCCATTTTATATGCTTTTGATATTCAATTGATCTAGTTTATGTTACAAAGAATTTCTACAGAATAAATAACGAAGTCCCAATAATTTTTTTCACGTACATTTTTCTTTTTGGCTATTTCTTTTATTTATGTTTATTATTCGAAACTAAAATAAAAAAATTGAAACAAAATCTATAACGATGAGTCTTGAATTATCCCTTTTTGCATCAATATTTTAATATATAATACATTTTGCCTTTATTTTTATATTTTTCGTTTTCTGGATAATACGGTCTGGACATTTGTTTGCATTCTATTTGTAGTTTCTTTTTATTTTTATTCAAATATTTTTACAGGATTTTATCGGTTTTTATGTTGCTTTTTTTTTAAACACAGTTTCATTAAAATTATTCAGTAGTTACAGTTTGCTATAATCGATTTTGCTAGACATGGGCATTTTTTTCTTTATATGTTTTTCTATTCTATTATTGGATTTAATTTTGTTTTATTTCATTTTTTAGTAAAAATGAATAAGACTAACGAATAGGCTTTGTAAATAGTTTGATACTTTAAAATCGATTAAAAGGAAAACTAAAATACTTATTTTGGAGGTCTTTGAAAATAATCCAAATATTTAAAAAGCTTAAAAAGGTTTTATAGAAAGTATAACTAGTAGGGTGTATGCAACTTAAGAAAGCTTAAAGTCTTAAAAGTGATTACCATTGGTTATAAAGTTAACTTTTATGTTACAACAAATGACCCCACTAAAATATAAATAAAAATAATAAAAAACTACTCTAAAACTACCACTAATAATTATAATTTGATTAGTTTTTCTAAGACTATACATTTTCAAAAAAGTTTCTAATTTAAATAAAGCGAAGAGACAAACTTGAAAAAAGGTGGAAAAAAACCCTGTATTGATTTGGTGATTAAATTCACATTAAAATAGTAAACTAAACTATTAATTTTATTAAAAAAAAAAGAAATAAAATATAACCATAAACCAGTAATATTTAAAGGAATAAAACGAAAAATATTGTTGGTTTTTATTTTTAACGATTAAATAAATTTTAATGTGTTTTGAGTAGATATTTCGTACATCGATTGGCTAAAATATGTTTATGTTTAATATCAGGTATTATAAGTTTTAAAATATAGATTATTATACTAAAACTTAATATGCATGATGCATTAAAAATATTAAATGAAAATTGCTAATCAATGTTATATATAATAAGTAATATAAATGGATTACACAATAAAAATTTTAGAATTACTTTGGCATCCTAAAATGAAAGTTAACGAATAGTTTTAATCATCTTATTAAAAAAAAGTTGTGGAAAAACTTTTACATTCGCTCTCGTTTATTTAAAACAAAACTTAAAATGTGTTGTACGTTTTGATAGTGAATGAACATTTTATAATTTATTATAAAGTTGAAAAGTTTTTATTTTTTTAAGCTTCCACATATCGAATTGAGCGTTATTTTCTCAATGCATATTGAACACATGAAGATAACGTCTTAGAATAACAAATTAACAAGTAAAACTACTGTTTCTGTAGAATGTTGACTGTCTACAATAACTATTTATTATAATAATTTAAATATAATTGTTTAAGCTAAAATACGTAGTGTAGAAAAACATAAAAATTTATTTATCAGAATAAAAATAAATAATTTATTGGAAAAAGAAACAGAATGTTTTTTTAAAGAGAAAAAATTTGCTCAACCAAAGCCAAATCGTAAATAAAAATCTTCACTGTAAAAAACATTACTTAACAAAATGGTAAAAAAATAACGTAGGCGATATGGTAATAAAGACCAGGATGTTAGAAAACCAAACCGGAAATTGATGCTTATATATCATATTTTTGTTGGGGTTGGTTTTGTTTTTTATAATTTTTACTATAAAATTTTATTGTTGAATTTTTTCGCTTTCGCTCTAGGCAAAGGAATATTATCAAATTAATAATTGAAGTCATGTGAAAATCTATGCATATACCTGACCACAGGAAATAGAAAGATTAATATTAAATTACAGGTATACAGTGCTTTTTATATTTTTATTTTAATGCAAAACATTTTTTCTTATCTGTAAAACTTTTATGAGATTTATTAAATGACATAATAATAATTAATTATATTGTTATTCTTTATTTCGCAACCAAAAAAAACCTTAAGTTTTGCATTTGAAAGACAATGAAGGGGATTTTTAAATAATAATCGCGTGATATATTTTTATTAAAAACATGAACATACATTTATGATTTTCTTAACTTTATTTTATCTAAACTCAATTTAAACACCCAGTTACAGTTTATTTTTATTATCGCATATGCTCATATTAGAAACACAATGGCAACTATAATTTATAAAAATGCCTAAGTAATGCTACATAATACATAAGCCTACAGTAATATACGCGTGAAATACTTTAATAATAAATATGCTAATATTATTTCGAAAAAATTTATATACATATTTGCCTCGGTATTGTCTTAAGTATTATAAAAACATATCTTGGCAATTAATAAAACTAAATTATTGATTTTCTTTTTACATTGAACATAAAGAAGAAGTTTAATGAAAATTGTTCTAGTTTTTCTCTTATTTAAAATTTTTAATTAAATTTACGGTAATAGGAAATAGAAATTAATTCTAAAATACCTACATATTTAATTCATTTATGGGTTTACTTATTTCAATGCTATAAAGATTAAAAAATTATTAAAATATGCTCAAAATGTATATTATAAATCAAATAGTTGTTAAATAATAATTCTAATTTCAATATGATTTATGGTATATACATTTTGAGGTAGTAGATGAGAAATTTAATTTACTAAGAAATGAATATGCCAAAATCCTCATCACAATCCCGTGTCATATAAAATACTAGGTATTGAAACACAAACGTGTTTTTTTTCTATCATTTTTAAAGTATTTTAAAAGGTAATTGAAATTTTCACATTTGAATAACTGAAGTAGTCAGGTAATGTGTCAATTAAAAACATTTTTGCCCTATACAATTAAATATTTCCTAATGTTGTTTTTATGTTATGAAATTAAAAAATAAAACATCCGTCAATATTAATTAATCTGAAAAAGAAACATTAAAATTTGTCTCAGGTGATTTTGTTTTAAAGAAATTATTTATTTGTTAAAAGAGCTGTGAAAAATTGACGATGAATTTATTTATTTATTTTTTTTTTTGATATTCTTTGCTTTTGATATTACCTCGAGTTTATTTTTGTTGCTGGGTGTTTTTTTCTTTTTTTTTTTTTTTTTTGGTATAGCTTTAGGCTGCCTAATTGGCATATTGAAGCGACAAAAAGGAAATTATATTTTCCCTTTAAATTAAAATTTACAATGTGCGCGCAAAATGGTGTCGTTGTTCTGCCCCAATTTTGAATATTAAAAAAAAAAAAAAAAAAAAAAAAATTAACGCAAACAATTCCAGCTTGTTTATATTATCTCAAAAGTGGTTTATGTAGGCTGATGCCACTTTGCTATGTTGTTGGGTCATTTCTAACCAATTTAAATAATTACCAATTATTTTATGCTGGTTACCCTAATTTTCTTCTTTTTTTTTTTGGTATGATATTTTTAGGAAAAAGTTAACTTAAATGAGTGACTTTTTGTTCTAATTTACTTTACTGTCGGTTTTACTTTGAGTGAAATTACTTTAATGAAATGCTGTAAGCAGTGCAACTTTTTTAATTGAGAATTTTATCAAAGGTGCTCGTCAATTAGGTAAATTAAGGAATTTTAATAGAAAATTGTTGTTTTTACGTTTATTTAGTTGATTATTTAATTAATTTCTTAGTGATAAAGAAAAAATTTAATTAATTTCCGTTTGTAACACAGTGGAAATTTTAATTCAAAACATAAAACAGATAATAATTAAAAATTTATATACATTTTTAAAACTTATTATAAACGATTGAAAAAACAAAATTACTGAACAAAAGAATTTACCTGAATTTTTATATCAAATATTTTTTATTGATTTTACATCCTTAACGGTACTGAAACATACGTAAATATTTCTCTGTATATAATATTTATTTAGTGCATTTATCTATATGAGCAAAAAAAATAAAATAAATAAAGAAAAATTGTTACAAAATTTTTATATACGATTTTCGGAATTTTTTATTTTTTTTTACAATATGACATACAATACGATTCAAGTCTTACGATACAACGAAACAATATTTAAACCGATATTGCAATTTAAGTTTAAAAAAAAATAGAAGAGTTTTAACTTTACTTAGCTGATGCAATGTTTTTAAGCAAAAATTAATTGTTGTTTTTATCTTCTTATTTTTTCTTTATGTTATAGCAGAAGGATTACGTTTTTACATTGGAACTCAATGTTAGTTTTTTTTTTCAGTTTTCTCTTTTACTTATATACAAAAATTTTTTTAATATAACTTTTTTTTTTACTAAAGCTATGATTATAAAATTGTTTTAGTTTTTTAAACTTTTCTTTTTTTTAATGATTTACTTGAACTTAAGCTCTCTAAATGTTATTTAAAATTTCTTTCTTTTCAAATGAATTGAATTTTAATATTAATTTATTTTTTTTATTCTTATTTAATGTTTTCCGGATTATAAAGTAACATTTTCAATTTTTAAATTAATTTCTTATTACTTATTTATCGCATTAACAGAATTTCATGTATTACAATGACTAGAATTTATTATATTGATTAGAAATATATTGCAATTAAAACACTTATAGTAAGTAAAATGACAAAGAAACATTTTTTAACAAGAATTTCCTATTTTTTGTGTAATATTTATCTTTAAAAATATAAATTAGAACACATTACATTTTCATTAGTTTTGTGTTGAAGTATTTTAAAAGATAGTTTCTAGATAGATTTTTTTCTTTTGTAACCTTTAAACAATGAGATTACAAAAGAAAGGAAAAGAATGAAACATTTGGAAGAAGTTTTTAGAAGTTAGGTAATTAGAGATAAAAACTTCTTCGTTGAAGACATTTTTTGTGCTTTAAAGACTATTATTTTTAATTGTATTTCCTCCACTCTCTTACCTTGTCACCAAGGTAAGTTTTACTCATTTGTCTGAAATAACTGAAAATCAATTTAAACAAGGAGTACATGTAACAAACCACAAATTCTGTTATATATTTATACAGTGTTTAATATAAAATTGATGCAGCTGTTGTTACTTTATACTTTGTATATATTATTGTCGATGTGGTCGGTATAAAAACACCACATCCTTATCCGGTAGTTAAGATTGTTGAAATTTACAAATTTAATTGCAATATAGATTTAACAAACCATATTATTATTAACAAATGGAAATAATATTAACCGATTAAAGAAGATCGCATATTAATGTTGAATAATGCCAAATATTTATGAGAATGTGTGTGCTAACAATTTATTATTGTTCCGTTTATTTAACAGTTTCTTTTTCCTTGATTTTAACTTTAGAATTAAGGAAGGATTACTGCAGAATAATAGCATATAAACAGGATATAAAATAATTCAAAATGTATACCGCTTATTAATTTTGCGTTCAACCACAGAAAAGGGAGCCGCATAATTATTATTTTACGTTATACGTCTTTAGAAAGAAGGTAAGTTTAATCAAGTTATCAAATTTCAATCATTAATTTCCATAACACGCCTAAAATAGCAAATAATTCCCAAATCATTTTTAGTATTTTAGATATTTGATATTTCTAATGGATTTATATTTTAAGGACTGGCTAATGATCTAAAGCTTAATAATCCATAAAAAAAAAATAGAAAATGTGGGAAGAAACTTTTAATAATTAAATTCAATAAAATGTTAAAAAGAAAAATAATAAAACTTTATCCTACTTTACCTTACCGATGATTTCATTTCAGTATTTTTAATATGCTTTTTTCAGTGTGCTTAAAAGTTCATTAAGTAATTTAAAGGAAGATTAATAGTTTTAATTAACTTTTATTTATTTTACCTATATACATATATTTTTTCTAAATTTAAAATTAAATTAAGTTAAAATAAATATAGTGACAGGAAAGCAAATGAATTACAGAGAACATATGTCTAAAGGTTGTAACCCTTCTGATTTTTATTCAACTTTCAATGGAATTATAAAAAATGATGTTTCAGTAAAGAGTGCTCATCTTTAATGATGCTTTATTTCAAAATGAAGTAAATATCTAAAAAATTAATTACAGACGTTAAAATTTTTGTTTTTGAATACAGTTTAACGCCTACAATTATATGATAAATGAGAAAAGTGAAATAAAATACACAAAAAAAAAAAAAAAACAATTTATTATATAAATTAAAAATATTATACTTTATCGTTTTGTATAGTTTGATTGTAAATTTAGTTTATTCTTTAAATATATTAGTTTTTAGTTCATAAAAGAATGTCATTTACCGCAATACCCTTAACCTTAAGGGAAAACAAGATTAAATTTTAAGCTGATGACAAATGAATATCACTAATCTTAATTGAAAAATAGGACTTTTTTTTTTCGACAAACCACAGAATAGAGAATTGAGAAAATGATATTTTGGAGCATAGGAACAATATTTAATGATTGTATGGGGACATTTTGCTAACAAAAATATACAAAGAAAACAGAAAATGTTTATATTTGATTATATAAAAATTTTATAGTTCAATTTTAATATAAAATTTAATACTGCAAAGTAGATTTAAAAGGGGAGAAATTCATTTAAAAAATGTAAAAAAAAATAAAAAAAATCACTCGCTTTTCTTTAAGTTTCTTTTAAGTTTCTTGTTGAAAGTTTTTTAATTAAAAAAAAAAAATTAAATAAATTCAAAATAAGGGAAAAACGTACGGACAAAATTAAAAAAAAAAATAAATAAAAACCATCTCATGTAATAAAAAGGATTCTGCTCATATATTTTGGTAATTTTACATAATTTTCAGATGTTACATAAAACTATTTTTGGAAAGCTTTGTGTATTTGGTGGATTGAAATATTGTCATACGGTGGAGACGCCCGGTTATTTGTTAGCACATTTCTTTGTGCTTTTTTTTATATTCATCTTAATAAAACAAGGTATGAAGTTTTGTTTAATAATAAATTCAGTCATGTATAATAACGTTTATATATATATATAGTTTCCTTTTATAAAATATACACCCAATTGTGTCTACTCAATCAGAATTGTACATCAAATATTAACCTTAAATTGTTGTGATTACTTTCATGTTTAAGGCGTTGCTAAAAACAAAAAAAAAATAAAATAAAATAAAATAAAAATAAAAACGAAAGAAAATAAATAAAAAGAAAAAGGATCTATTGAAATGGAAAATAAATTTACGCAGCTCCTGCTATTTATATTTCTTCTTCTATTTTTTTTTTTTTTGCTATAATTTTATATTATTCACACTTTGTTAACGTTGTGTTCTAATTTTGTTTTTTTTTTCTACTTTTTGCTACCCTCGAATTATTATTAAAAGGTAGTATAAGAGCGTAAAAATCACACAATGATAAAAAATATACTAAGGTTATCTGGATCACTATGCATAAAAATATAAAAACAAGCTGTCGCCATCCGATTTAAATTTGCTATGGTTTGGCAGAATTTAAAACGATTATGCTAATTCTTTTTGATGAATCAATGTGTAGATTATTCTTTATAAGAAACAAAAAAAAAAAAAAGTGAAAACAAATCAATTGGAATTTTTGGTTTGACACTTGCAAATTTGCGGTAAACGTGATGAATTAGGGTCACAATTTAAATCAATTGATTATAATCAAATTTTATTTTATATTTTTTTACATTAAATATTCTTTTTATTCATTTAACACTTTAAAACTTAATACGTTATAAAATTCGATTGTTGAAAAAATGAAATTAATAGGGTGATAGGAATGTAAAAAATTTAACCTTTGCTTCAATACAAATTTTTGTTAAGTCATCACATTGATCATTTCCAATTTGCTTAATGTTTATTGAAAGTAAAAGATAAATATAAGTCTTAAGCCAAAATGTTCATTGGTTACTAGCACTCAACATACTGGAAACTTTTGTGAAAAATAAACAACACAAAGCACAAAACAAATTCATCCTTAAACACAATCGCCATGACTTGACACAAATATACCTTTACCGTTGGCAATATCATTCAAGTGTTAGATGGGTCAAAAGTTATGTTTCGTAATATCAAGTATGTGACTGACTTCTTCGTTTATACTTGATATGGGTTTAACGAAACTAATCTCATGTCCATGATGATTTTCTAAAAAAAAAAAATGAAATTTGTATGTAATAATCAAATGTAGAAAAAATTTTATTATAAAATAAATGAAAAAAAAATATATATATAAAATACAATCATTTGATATGCAGTTTTTCTTAGATTTGTTAAAGCTCGTCCCATTCAATTTATATTTATTTTTTTATGCGAATATAATTCTGTTGAATTTATATTTTAGAATTTGCGTAATTTATTTCTAACATAATTCGATTGAAATAACTTTTTCCATTTTTGTTTTTGTTTAAATAAAAAATATTTTTTTAAGGTGTGAGTTTTATACACAATTTAGGAAAGTTAACAAAAATAAATAAATAAATAATAAAAAAAAAAACGAAACCTCCATTGATTGTTACGAATATTTATAGAGACAATAATTTACTATAACAGAATAAAATCAAAACGTGGGACCAATAATTTACAATACATGTCACATGGTTTTTTTTAAACTTTTTTTTTATTGTTTCGGTTTGCGTAATACTTGAGTGAACAATAACAATGATTTAGTTTGATTGCGAAATTTACGGCTTTACCTGTTGGGATTTTTTTTTTTTTTTTATTAAATAAGCAAAAGAAGGATTTTGTATTTATTTTTTTTCGTAATAATATTTTTTATTTAAATACAACACTGAATTTTTTCCATTTTTAATTCTGATTTTTTTTTATTCCATCTTTTAATTACCTTAGGTGCTAATTAAATATTACGTTAAACACATACACAAAGTGTAAATGAAAACATAAGACAATATCCTTTGATTATACTGTTCGTATTTTAATCAAAAGCTTTTGTTTTATTCGCGTTAGAATGCAACAAAACTAAACGTATTCATGGATGCATAAAGAAAGTAAAATTGCTAAGTAGCATGCATATTTCGTTCGTTTTGTTGTTACTTTTTTATTATTGTAGTTAGATCGTGTGATATAATATATCAGACCTAACAACATCGAATTATGTATGCATGCGGGATTATGAATAATAAATTCAATTCTGTTGTTTGAAGCATATGTTTGACGCCATAAACATGATTGATATATCTTGAAAAATACTAAAACACCGCTAGAATCATTATTTTGTATTACATTACATTACATTACTTTACTAGACTTTGTTTAACTATTAGACATTGCTAACAGGACGATATTATATTAAAATATCGCGTGTAAAAATCTAAAACTCTTTATTTTGTACGCGTTAATACTAAGTAGAACGTGTGAAATGGAGAATTATGTATAAAAATATATAGAAAAGATTTCTGTTTAGTACACTTCCCTTGTGTCTGAAGTATTCTACTAAAGTAATTCACATCGTTTGTAACCGTTAGACTTCAAAGAAAAAGTATGCAGCAAAGTAAGAGTAAATAAAAATAAAAAATCAAATTTAAAAAGCTCATCAGTCACAAATGCATTTATCTTTTTCCAGTAAAAATACAAAACGCGAGAAGATTTTTTATTATAATATTTTCATTCTTATAATGTAAGATTCTGTATTGGTAGTGTAGTTGGCAGTTCTAAGAATTATTTTATCAAATAAAATAAATCAAATTTTAATTGGAAATTTAATTATTAAAGTTTGAAAATTTTGTTTGTTGACAATAATCAAAATTATTAACAACAATCATTGCAATTAAAACTTTTTTTTTACTATTAACTTAAGTGACAAGTGTCCAAACACGTTATTTGCTATTGTAGTGCGTAGTAAATATCTTTAAACTTGACTTCTAATACTTTGGAGAATATTTAAATTGCAAATTACATTTGGAAATAAATTTTGAATTATATTAAGTCACAATTGTTCTTGTAATAACGAATTGTTAATAAAGTTATGTAATTGTCAACATTTAACAGTCTCATAAATGTGTAAACTGATTGTCACCAGTCAATTGTCGAAGTGCTTCAGAATTGGCCATTGTTATTTTGTCCCAATACGATTGACATGTCCCTGCTTAATGTCAATATCACAAAATCCACAAATTTTCATCAATTTATCCAACAAATTCAATTTAATTTGATTAACAAAATATCACTTTGCATCAAACTTCGATCATTTTTCTAATAAATTTCCATATTTTGTTAATAATTAAGCGAATTGTTTTATTAAATTGAATTAGTTTCATTTTTTATTATTTTTGTCGAGGAGAAGTCTTAGTGTTATGCTTTCATTATGGTTATTTATTACCATTTTCATTGTTATTTTTATCTTAATTTATTTACCCTCAAATTTTATGAATATTTTTTTTTCCTACCATAAACCATATCTCACGGTTTGTCCAATGATTTTCTATTCAAAATTTCACATTAATAGGACAAAACAATAGAGAATAATTCATGTTAAATATTTGCTTTAAATGCGAGTATGAGATTTTCTTATTTTTTGTTTAACTGAATTTCAATTCATTATGCTTCGTTTAGGAACAACATTTATTTTTTTTTTTTATTTGCTAATTTCTGATAAAAAAGTTAAATTTGTGTAGAAAATTAATAATTTACCAAAGTTAACATTTATTTAAGAAAAAAAAATATTTGTAGCTTTTTTAATATAGGTCATTATTGGATGTTTAGTTAACTTTTACAAGACAAGAGTGGATAAATCGTATGAGATTTATTAATGGGAAAGTTTTAGAATTTCTTACGTTATTTTAACTTGTCTTAAAGTTTTCTTGAAAAAGAAAATTTTTAAATTTAAAGCAACTATTGCTGTTATAGATAACTGTTTAATTGAAGTTTAAGACAAGTTAAAGTCCAAAAGTTATGTGCTTTTATAGTTAAAAAAAAAAAAAAAAAAAATATTTGTAAAAACAAAGTAAGAATTAGATAAGAGCTTTGATTTTATTAAATTTCATGTTAAATTCGGTTAAATAATTTATTCATATATGTAAATATAGTTGGTTACCAGATGTGATTCATTTAAGCAATAATGATGTTACATTTAACCCAGTTAACACACCCATTAATATGCCTTTTTTTATATTAATTATATTTTTATTTTTTGCAACAAAAATGAGAAAATATCAAATAATTTATAAACTCATCTGATAAGAGAATGTATTCAACATCATCCTTAAGATTTTAATTTATTTTATTTTCTTAAATACCGTACGTAGAATACCTACTTGAAACGTCTTATATATCTCTTATATCTCTTTCGCAAATAAAGTACAAACATCTTCTAAACTTTATTTCTCGTATTGTAGCATTTAAGTTACAACAAAAAAAGTAAAAGATAAAGAAACACACATAGAAGAACAGAGTTTTATGTTTATAAGCATTTGATAGAATCAGTTTTGAAAACTTCATGGATTGAAACGGAGTAGAAGTGAAGATATAATAATAGAAGAAAATTTACAAAAACAAAATGTAAGACCATTTTTTTTTTTAGCTTTTTTCTTTGATTATACAAATGACAATACTCTTAGGTATTTTTGTTTTCGTTATTTACATGCCTTAGGCAACACCTAAGTTTCTTATATTTTCGTTTTATTCTAAAAATAATAGTACAACATAAAATCTCATCTCTAACTTATACATTATCATAGACAATATTATATAAATATATAAAGTAAAATCTTGAATTTGTCCTCTATTGTCTGTTATCGTAGATTTTAAAAGTTAGATTGTTCATATTATATACTTACATAGATAGTTGATATATTTATTGTTTTCAACCAATATTCGTTATAAAATTTGTGGTTAAATTATTTTGTTATTTCCCTAAATTATACTTATTATAAATTAACAACAGAAATATAAAAAAAAATATAATATTTTCATTGAATTAAAATTTCAATTGTATTCAAGAAATAAACAAATGATAATAAGTGCCTTAACGGTGATAATAAAATGTTATTGAGAAACTAAATTCTATTTTTTTTTTTGCTTTACTGAATTATTTAGTTTTACTTTCTTATTAAATTTTTCTTTATTTATTAAAGCTATAGTAAAATGTATAGATTTTTAAAAGAACACAATCTTTCTCTGGTTTATTTAGTGTTTTAATTAATTTTTCTAAATAATAAGTTTTCTTATCCCTTTGAGTACTAAGTGTATTTGATTTAATTCAAACATTTATTTATAGATATTATTGCTCAATCAATTTGACTTTGAAGAACTTCGTTTTTTTATTTTTAATCCTAGGATATGCATATGGGTCAAACAAATGGCTACAATTATTAAATCAAAAGAGATTTAATTAAAGATTTCAATTAATTGCTTTTCATTAAAACTACCTAATAAGCATTAGTCTAATTTTATAACATGATTTTGTATTAACGTGATTATAGTACAGTAGTTTTAAATCACAACGATATTAAGTTAATGATAATGCTATGAAAAATTATTTACTTATATTACGCGTCTTATAAAATTAAATTCGTTTGTAAACATATTTTATACTAATTAAAATAAAAAATATGTTTTATATATTTCCTGTTTTGATAATGAAATATATTCTCCTAACATAGCATCATTAAAAATTAAACATAAATAAATAACGCCTATAAACCGCATTGAAAACTTGTGGTTAGGAAAACGTTGTAAATTTTTTAATTAAGTAATTTGAATTATAATTTTTTTCTTTTTTTATTTAAACGTGAAGAGGATATCAGTGTGTTACGTTTGAGGCAAATTAATAATTGTTTTTTATTTAAATAATATTTGTAAAAAATAAAAAGTATGATCGATACACCAGCAGAAGAAATTGAATTAGTGATTGAGCAGCCAAATAATGTGAATAAAAATAAAGAAAACGATAGCAATGGTAAACAATTAAATTAATTAAAATAAAATAAACATTATAATAATATTATGTTTTTTGTGTAAAAACTTAAAGATAATGTGCTTAGTCGTTGCTAAAATGTATTTTATTTTATTACTTATCGTGTGCTTTAAAATATTTTACGTATTTTGTAAAAATAAGGAACAAAACATGAATAACAAACTAATATCGCTACATTTCTTTAACGGTGTAAATGTTAAGAAAATGTTAAATAAAATAAAGGAGATAAAAAAAATGAAAAAAAAAGTTTACTATAAAATTTTTAATGATTTTGTTGATGTTTTAAAAGTTTAACACTTTGAAAGTTTTGTTTGTCGTTAGTAATTGAATGATATTTTTATGAACTGTTAGTATTACGATTACTGTAACGACGTTTAATATCCGTTCAGTTTATTTAATTTACTTTTTGTAGGTTGTGTTTTTTTTTACAATATCACAAACTAAGCAAGGTAATGACATGATAGTCATTTCGATGCTATTACTCACTGTGCATTTGATCTAGTCTTGTTAAAAAAATTTCGTTTACTCATAGAGGAAACTAAGTTAAAATAATAAAACAAGACGGTATTCAATTCGTTTTTATTAAGTTTAAGTATATGACATGGAATAATTTTTTAAATTTGCTACTTTATTGCGTTTTAAATGAAAATGACACAGTAGTAAAATTAATGTTACAATTTACTGTATGCAGCATTTTGTTGAATTAAAAAAAAATCTCAATAAATTTCAAAAAATATTTGCATTTGAACATCAATTTTTATTATGTCACATTAAACAAAAACCGTGTATTTTGTGCCAACACAAAAGAGTAAAGCTTTCCTAGTCATCTACCCATGCAAAATTATACCAAGAAGTAAACGTAAACTTTGCACAATAGCCATGTCGCTATATAGGCAAGGCATGAAAACTAAATGCTATTTCTATGTCGTTTCTTTATTATTATTATTGTTATTATTATTATTATTATTTTCTTGTGTGTATGTGTGTGCGTCTGTTCTTTTTTAACAATTTCAATTTACGAAAATGAGATAAAATGTTAAAAACAGAAAATTTGTGAAAAGAAACGAAAAAAAAAAAACAATAAAAAACGATAGAAGACTAAATTGTTTCAGATATAATCAAATTTATGTATTCAAATTACTTTCGTTTATTTATTTTTCTTTTTTTTTACGTTGCAGATGATAGGATTATGATGCCAGTGGCTGGTGCAAATCATGGCGTGAGCGAGGTAGATGGTAAACGAAGCATATATGCGTCAACAAAAAATGCTGCTGAAGGTAGTAAACTGCTATCATCTACTGTTATAAATTTAAAATATGCAAATTTAAGTCAATTTTTTTTATATATATATATATCTTTTAAAAGGAATGATGGACATTGCACTGCTAACAGCAAACGCAAATCAACTACGTTTTTTAATAACGTATAATAAAGAATCGCAAACATACTTAATAAGTGTTATTCTGATAATAACAAGTTTATTATTACAGATTTTTGTCGGCTTTGCTATCATTTTTAAAGTAAATTTTTTAAATTAATCTATTTTTCTGTTTTTTTTTTAATTAATTAATTAAATACGAGATTTTCTTCTTTCTTTATTTTTTCTTATCACAGAGACAAATGAAAAATAAAGGCAGACGAGCCAGAGCGAAAAAAACAAATGATTACTTAGTGGGCGGTGTCTTTTTGATAACAATTATCAATGTGTTTGTTGCATCATTTACTATTACGGAAAAGAATATTATTTAATTTAATTAATTTATAAAAATTGTAATACAAATGTTATCTCTAGTCACTTTTTTGAATGAAATAAAAAAAAAAAACATACAATTCATTTAACCTAAAAAAGATTTTTTTTTTATCTTACTAATTTTTATCTAGAATATATAAAATGATAAAAAGGAAAACAATACAAAGCATTTATAGTTGATAGAAAAAAGTGAATGAAATAAAATAAACGAAATACATCTTATCGCGTGTATTTTCTTTTACATTTAATTCGATATTGAAAGTTTCCCATAAATCTTTAATAATACAATTATATTATTTAAAATATCAGCTGTGTGTGGGTGGCTTTACCCTTTTATTACTATCATTACTTTCTTATAGTTTTTCCTAAACCAAGAGCTTTTGTCGCCGAAAATGTTAAGTGTGTATACGTTACTGTGTCATTTTCTTTTTTATTTATTTATATTTTACTCATTTTTAGTAAATAACTGGTAGTCGTTTTTATTACAACTTAAATATAGTTCAGTAGTTTTGTTGTAGTATTTATATTACTTGGGTTGAATTGTTAGATGGTGGTGGGCTGCCGTTTTGCTAACATTCTTTCTACTTTCTATTCTTTATGATTACAAATGATAAAGAAAAAGGAACATAAAACGCAAGAAGAAAAACAAAACCGCTTATAGTTCAGTTCTATATTTCATAATAAAAATTATTATACTTTTTTATATAGCGTGATTACTTTACTCTACGCTACTCAGCTCTACTTTATTTGGTATTTTGTTTGTTTTTATTATTACTATTATTATTATTATTTATTTTATTTTTTTTAATAAATTTTATTCTGCTGTATAACAAAGAAATCTTGGGTTATATATCTATATATGTATACAATATATATTTTGACTTTTCCTATTTTCCAAACAAGCGGTTTTCGTAGCGTAGTTTTTCTATAGTTTGTTTTGATAAAAATTGTCAAAGCAAAAATTGTTTTTTTTTTTTTTTTTTGTATTTTCTACTTCACGTTCGACTGTGTATATAAATTTATAAATATTTCATTACAACACTCCGCATAATAACTAATACGGTTCAAAAAAAATAAATAAAAAAGGTTCGAAAAACTACACCAGCTACAGCAAAAAAAAAAAAAAAAATTCATTTTGTACATTTTTGTTCCTAGGATTTTCTTTATGTTATTGATATGTGATTTCATTATTGTTTTTCTTAAAAGGTTAACTCGTTGCTCTTTCTTATTGCAAATTACAGCATTTACCCAATATGGTCAATCGTGGAGTTTTTCGATTCAAGTATTTTTGATTAAAGAAACAAACCAATAATAATTTATAACAAAATCAACAGCTGATACATTCAATACTATTGTCGTAATTATTTATATATAAATTTTTATTTTTTTTTTCTTGACTTTAGAAAGTTTGAATAAATTTGTTCGTTATCAAAATAAGAAATGCTACGCAATCAAATAATATTTTTCGTTATTATTGTGTGCGGTGAAAGTTTTCTTTTATTATAATTTTTTCACTGGTATGAATTGGGGTTGGTGATACACTCTTGTTGTAATATAAACATACAAATATATTTATATAGTGAGAAACATTTGCCGTGAATCATTTTTCACTCGAATAAGAAATATACAGTACTCTAGGGCTAAACTAAGCAGTGTTTGTGTATGTGCAAAAGGCGCATACAACCCTATCCTACGAAGCGGCAACAATCCAATAAATCCACACCAATTTTTTTTTTTCAATTCATTTTTTTTACATACTTTCTTTATTGTAAACACTTTTTCTTTAATAATAAGTGGCGAATGGCAATAACAACTTTTGGGGTTGTTATGGGAAAACCGTTAAAGTAGATGACTTGACTTTCTATTTCTTAATACATATAACCACACATCGAGTTACTTTTTATTCCTTATGCATTGCTACTACAGTTGGATATACATGGTGGCTTTGTATATGGTTCGAAAATTAACAAAACGTACCAATGGTATGAGTTGACTTCTATTGCATGCTTGACTGATCTGATCCTGGTAACGATTTATGTTAACTATTCGCCTTTCTACAGATATTTAGGGTATTTTCATGATTTACAAACTCTAAAGTCTGTAAAAATAAAAGGCTAAGGAACAAAAGCAAATATTTGTATTAACCCATTTATAAACGTCTTATTGTTAAAAAAATAATTTTTTGAACGTTATAATATCAGTAGGATAAGGATGCACTAGTATAGATTAAATTTCACATTGATTTTGTGTTAATTATTATCAATAAATTTTAATTAACATGTTTTACTTTTATTATTATTTTTTATTTTTGTTTTATTTTTATTTAATGTTAATGAAATAAATTCAAATTTTATTAATCAAAATAATTTTTTTTTTTCGCCATGCAATTATTTTTATGCTTCAACAAAAAAAAGTTAATTTTTTTTTTTTTTTATATAATTATTGTATTTTAATTGGAATTTTTTTTTTATTGTTTTTTATAATTCATATAATAAAATAAAAAAGTAATTATAAATTGATAACAATTTGACTGGGTTTGTAAAATATGTAATAATGAAGCCAAGTGTCTACTTTGTACATAGTTTAATTGATTAATAAATAATTTAATAAACATTTTTAATTCGTTCCAATTGTGTGTGCTAAAATTTTATAGGTATACTAAAAATGCTTATTGTTTAATTAATTTTTTTTCTAGAATAATAATTTTAAAACCCTAAACTCGGTATATGTATAAGCGTTAAGAAATACATTTAGTTAAAGCTTCATTTTTATAAATCTAACAAACTACAATTCGTGCTTTTCAAAGATTCAAAGAAAAGCAAATATTTTTCTCCTCAAGCATAAAACTTTAGCAGACAACAGCAGTTAGTGAAATTTTTGGTCCCGGATAACAGGAGAGAATCTCTATTATTAAGCTCATTTATTAAAATATAAAAAAAAAATTGCTTAAATCCAATTCTAAATCTATGTAAAGGTATTAGAGTTTTATTGTTTCGTTAAGCGCATGAACAATAATTTTCGTTTTTTATTTATTTATTTACTTTCATTTAAAGGGTAACTTTTTTTTATGTTAGCAAGGCGCATGATTAAATTTTGCGAGAAAGTTTTAAGGAGAAATAAAAAAATCAAACGGTTTAATACGGGAAATTTGTTGTATTGAATTATGATTCAATTACATATATGTATTGAATACGATTACTTGTAATGTGATTAGTTTTTATTTCGAAATATTTACTTTATTTTGTTTTTAGTGCGCTCGTGGCAACAATTTTATACGGTGTTTGTTAATATTTTGGTATTTTGCATCAAGTTAATTTACAGATAATTTTGCTTTTTTTTTTTGTTTTAAACTAATGTTATGTTTTATATATTAGAAAATTAATTAATTTATTTTTATACAATGAAATTGAAATAAAAAACGAATTTATTAGAAACTAAAGTTTAAAATTTCTCTAGTTTACAATGTTGAAGTTTTTATAACTTTAATACCATCAGCTGTTCCGTCTTTGAATTACAAAATCAATATTAAAGTGATTGTGATGATAATTTTTTTTTTATTTTCTTTCAATTTATTTTTATTATTATAAAATTTTTTTTTTCCCATTCATATCCTCTTTTTTTATACCATTTGAAAGGAAAATTGATTTATTTATTTAACTTTTTTTGTTAAAGAAATTTTTCTTGTTCTTAGAAATAATTTTTTTCTTTTTTATTTTTGCTGTTGCTGCTTGGCGGTTGTGTAACATATGTTTTGTCATTACTTTAAAAGGTTTAGGTTATTTACGAAAAATTACGTTATTTAGTTTTTGTTGCCTAAAGAAAATCGATTTATCATACGTTTTATTTTTCTAGGACGAATTTTGTGCTTTTTTAACATTAATATATTTTTTTTTACTTTTTCTTTATAATTGTTTTAGCTTTTGTTATATTATATTATTTTCATTGATTCGTTTTGCGTGGAATGAAGAAAATGATTTCATTAATTATTATTTTCTTTTATTATTCTAGATAGTGAATGAATTACAATAATAAAAATGCTTTTAAGTATCCGAAAGCATTGGCAAAAATAAAATAAAAATCAAAACGATGATTTTAAATTGATAAAAAGAAAAAAAGTAATGTATTGTCGGTCGAATGACATTTGACACACCTGAAAAACACATAAAAATAATTTCTAGAATCAATTGCAAAACGAAATCCTTCTGTTATCTTATCAAATACCGGTGTTTAAATTTGATTGTCCTATCTAAACTTTTCGCTTGTAATAACGACATGAAATATATTGGAATTCGTTAAGAATTTTTTTTATGTATTTTTCAGAATCCAGCGATTTCCAATGTTTTTTTTAAGAGGAAAAATAAACATAAAAACGATTTAGCTTTTGTGAAAGTTTTTTTTTTTGTTTGTTTGTTTTTTAAGGACAAAAAGAGGAGAAGAAAGCAATAAAATTTATTTGATTTGATGATGAACTGATTTTGTGTGTTTTGCTTCAATTTTTTTTTTGTTTATTTTGCCTTTTGTCTTCGATTTGTGCCTTTTTTCATGCTTTCCGTGTTTTTTTTTTTCTTCTCAAACATAGAAAAGGCATAAAGTATTGCGGACGTTTTTGGTTACATATTCAAATTTCGTGATGTTTATACATTTCAGTTATTTGTCGCGACAGCAGAAAACATAGTGTTATGTTTGTTGGATTGGAATAAATATATATTTTTATTGTTGTCGGAAGAAGCAATAAAATCCAAACAAAACTGATGAAAAATAAAATAATAATAATAAAACAGTAATAAATTTTCTTCAGGCAATTTTTTATTTTGGTTTTACTTTTTATTTTATAAGATTTAAATATTTTTGCGTTATTCTTGTTGAAACATAAAAACCGTATCTTATAATTTTTATTCACTTTAATGGTTTAATTAGAAGCAAAAATCCATTGAAGGTGGATTGAATGTGTTGCAAAAATCCCGTAGCCACATTAAAATAGAATATAATTTTTGGTTTAATTAATTACATTAAAAAAAAAAAATAAAAATAGCAACAATAATAACAGCTGCGCTCAACAATATATAAATGCGACTTTATTGGGAAACTACTTAACTCTAGTTGATATTTAAATGGTTGAAAATAAAAAAATCTTTTTAAAAGAAAAACTTTTTAAGTACATAATTTGTGTATCTTTGAACAGTAAAATAAAATGAAAATGAAAATAAAAAAAAAAACACAACAACTATTATAATATTTAAACCATCAACTCAATATGGTACAAATATACTTTGTATAAAGGAAATTTAAACCAAAAATGTTTACTTTGTTGTTGTCGTGTGTATTTATTTAAATTTTATTAGGGTTGATAATGTTATTGTTTGAGTAAAGTTAAGTTAACTTAAAATGATGAAAATTAACATAAATCACTGGCATTTTGTTTATTTATTTCATTTTTTTTTTTTTTTTTGTATTTGCAATGTGAGTTTTTATATTAATTAAGTTTTGTTCAATTGATTAAAGTCATATATTATGACTTTTGGTGTATTCTTTTTTACGCATCTTATTCGTTAAATTATAAATTGTTAATGAATTTTTTTCTTAATATGATTTATAGATTGAATTAAAATTTTATTCTTTTATATATTATTGACTAATATGCATACATATTTAATTTATAATCAATATATTGTGCCCTTATTGTTTATAATTTTTTCAAATTTTAAGGGAATTCTAAGAATTCACATTAACTAAGAAAATAACAATGCATTGCATTTGTGCTGTATTATCGCAGTAAAAATAAACAAAATTAAACTATTGGATTCGAGACTTATGATTTCTAGACATAAGCTTTCGTGCTTTAAGTATTTCAGATGTTATTTTCGTAATATTTTTATTTTTAACTGTTCAAACGTAAGCTTTAGGTGTATTTAGGCTAATTTTCACTCTTTAAATTATTTTTTATTTTTTATTTTGTCTTTCGCTTCTCTTTTGGTTTTACATTCTGTCTTATGAAACATAATCTTTTATACCATACATTATTTATAAGAAAAGTTAAACAAATTTTATAATAACATATTAATTAAGAATTCTCATACAAGACAAATATTATTAACGCTTATTTTATTTATTAAAAAGTGTTGATATATTTAATTAAAGTGTTATTTTTTTAACCAAAGACCCAATAAATAAAAAAAATGGTTAATTAACAAAACTTCCTACGCTTGAAAATATCTTTTCGTATTTCAGTAATACTGATGCGTCAATAGAAAAAAAACAAAAAAATTAATATTTGTAGAAATATGTGGGTGTGCAAAAAGAATTATTTTTGATAAAATTTAATAGAAATACAATAAAAGTTCTGACCTTAAATTCTTGTAGTGAACTTTATAACAATTATCATGAACTTTATATTCATTTACTCTTTTTAAACATTTTGATGAGCATATGAAAGCATTTTATTTTTATTTTTAGAATCATTATGTATTTATACGTCATAAAGTTATTAGGCAAGTATTAAAATTGTTTAAAACTATATATAAAAAATTATAAAAAATGTTTTAAACAAAAAACCATCAAAAGTAACTGAAATAATAAACATTTTTTATTATTAATTTGCATTTTGCATTAAATTGAATCAATTTTGTTAAATTTATCATTAAATATTTTTCTTGCACAAAGTTTTTTTTTACAAGAATAGTAAAAATTCTCACTATAGATACTTTATGTTTTGTTTACCTTCGTTTCAACATACGTTTTTGCGCTAATAAAATAAATAAATAATAAATGCAACAAAAAATGTGGTTTTAAACTTTTACTGCTGTTTTGCATTTATTGAATTAACAATAAAGTGACATCAGATTTTTTCTTCAACTTTTTTTGCATGCTAATTTAAAGCAACTAAAAAAAAAAAGTGAGGGAATTTTTGTTTGTTTTTATTTTTAATGTTTACGTATAGAAAAAAACTGCAACTTTGTTGTTGGTGCTTGTTAAACTGGTGATAAAAGCACTTTGACTGGGTCATGCGGTGAATTTTTATTCTACTAACATTAAAACCAATTAAAATTGAATTTAAAAAACAACATACTATGTAGACATTGTTTGACATTTTATATGCAAATTTAAGTAACTAAATACTAATTTCTTTTATTTCAATTACTTACTGGTGAATTACTATATATTTGCTTATTTTCTTTTATTGTAGTTAAATAAATATATAGGTTTCCAATTCAAAAACCTTTCGCTAAATCGTATAGTATTTTCTTTTTCGAAGGTTTAAAAGTTTTTGCAAAATAAACGTACTTAACAAGTAGAAATATAATTATTTTGCGTTTTGCAAAGTAATTTTTATTTACTTTACTTTAGTTTTTATTGCACATTTCTGTTTTCTACTTTGCTTTTTTTTTTGATGGTGGTTAATAATGAAAAAAAAAATATAAAAAAAGAAAACTTTTAATAGCTGTAATAAAAATAACGCGAGAGGTAGAAAAAATGTTACAACAGATGAAATTCAATTTTAGAATCATTAATACAATATTATTACACGTAAAAATGAAAGATATCATCTTCTCTTATTATTATTATTTTTTGTGCTTTCGAATAATAACGTGTATGGTGAAAAATAATTATTTTTTATTACTTTTATGCTTTGCTGATGGATAGTTAAAGGTATTTCCTTTCATAATTAGTTATAGAGTAAAAATTACATTTTTTTAATTAATAAATATTTTAAATTGATTGTTAAACCAAATAAGTATTAACATAACAATAAATACTAATTGTATAGCAAATATAAAAACCATAACCAGTTTTGTCTTCCTAGAAATTATTTATTGTAGTATTGCTAGTACAAAATCAGTGTTTTATATGTTCAAAAGTAATCAAATTGCAAAATAATACTTAATACTTTTGAAATTGGAGATATACTAAAGAAAAAGAGAAAAGCGATGTTTTACTTATTGCAAACATTTTTTTTCATAAATTTTACGTGATAAATACTAAATATTACGTGCAGAAACATTTTACTTTTAATTGGAGCTTAATTACGATATATTATTTAATGAATGCGTATTGATTGAATTTCATGTTATTTAATTAATTATTTCCTATTCAAGATTATAATATAAGAAAACTTTTTTCTCTTTTTCCCTTTTAATTTGACTATTCCTTTCATTTAATTCTTATGCTCAGTAAATGCTTTACTTTTTTCTTTGTTGGTACAATATTGAATAATCGGTATACTGACCACCATATAATTTCAATAATAATAAAAAAAAATAAAAAATAAAATAACGAGAAAATCTATGCTTTGCTTTTAATTTTGTTTTAATGCGAGATTAGAAGTTAATGAATTGTATTTAAGGGCTTTTCTGTTGTACATTATTTCTCTATTTTATTACATGTTAAAATATTTGATTTTGTTACTTTTAATGGAGCGTAAAGTGTTGTTGCAATGAATTGCGTACATTTGTGTTATACAATTTTTGGTTAAAGGGTTGTTTATTGCGATTATTATTTTATTGTTAATTAATTATTTGTTGTAATTAGAAAATTATGTACTTTGTTTAGATTAGGTGTACATAGTGATAGACATATTGATAAAGTGATCTCTCAAGAGGCAATCAATAGTAGGATTGCCTCAAGATTCTTTTAAAAGCAAATAATATTGGTCCATACTCATAAAATAATTGGTTTTATATAAATTAAAAGGAAGAGATTCTGACTATTACCATATACATGTTTGTAGCTTAAAAATCTCAGTTAAAACAAAAATAGATAATCAATCCTAATAATGTTACTAGCGAATAAGGTCAAGGAGGTTCTTATAAGCAATTACAACTGTAGATCTCTTTAGAATTTTATTTTCTATTCTTTATAAAAAAATACATAAAAGCTTTGTTTGAGTAGCTTAAAATGAAATGTATTTTCTCAGAACAAAATTTTAATACAGATTTGTTAGACATTAACATCGTATGCAAACTAAGACAATGTGCGAAAAAACACGTATAACTAATTCATGTCAATAAAACGCATTCGACAGCACAGTAAAGTAAAAAAAAAAAAAAAAATTTTTTTTTTTACATGCTTTTGTAAATTTTTGATTTTTCCCTTTTGGTTTTTTGTGCTGGCAAAGTAAAAAACGCTGATGGTTACATATAACTACACTAAATCAAAGTGTCAATTATCTTAAATTGTTTAAGTTATTTAAATATTGACGTGACTACATTAAGATTCCTCACACTACGCATTGAGGTTTCCTTGTGACAAACCTTTAATCGATATAGCCATATATTACTAGTGCGATGAATTTTCGTATTTTTATATACTATTTCTGCTGCTACTTGTCTCATTTTATACCTTCCTTATTTAAGGTCTGAACGATATGTATCGATCCAACGAAATAAAACGTGATGCTGACATACAAATTGTTATCGCATATTTCGTTTGTTATATTACATATATTTGCATTTATTTTATTCTTTCGGTATATTACGAGCTCATGTAGAAATACGTCAAAGTCATTTTCTGATGAAAACTTTGTCGGAATCGACATAAAATTATCCTTTTGTGTTATATCCTTTCTATGCATGCTTTTACTCCCTTCTATCTCTTTTTTTTTCTTTTTTTTGCACAGAATATATATTTTATTTATCATTCGTTGAAATTTTACATTTTTCTTATATTTTAATTTTATTTAAATTTAAATTTAATTTTGATAAATGCAAAACATGAAAAGATTGAAGTACCAAAGTGAAGTGAAGTATATATTTTGCTGTTTCTTCTTTAAATTCGGATTTCATTTTTGCTTTGTAACAAAAACAAATTGAAAGATTTTTGCTTATTCAAGACTCGGAAAATGCATTTTCAAGCTTTTATTCAAAATTGCTTCTCACATTTTTTGTTGTTGTTGATAGAAATTTACATTATTTTTTGCCATTGCTAGTGAATTTATATTCAGGTAATGTGAAATATTGCTTAAAAGCACAACTAATCTTGATCGAGATGATAATTTTTTGTATTTTTTATCATTATTTTCGAAATTAAATTAAAATCCATTTAGATGGATTAGCCAAATAAAATTTCGAAGCTTTTACCAAAATAAATACAAGAAGAAATTTATCAAAACAAAAAAAAAAAAAAGAGAGAGGAATTGAAAACATAAACAAATCTGGAATTAATTGAAGTGATTTAAATTGCATTTAACTAAATTAATCCTTTATATGATTATTTTTTAGGTAATTTTATTTAAATTGTTTCAACGTGTTTGACATAAACTAAACAATCGGAACTCACAAATGTGTAAATTTATAGACATTTAATTTCATACAAACAAAAATAAAAACAAAAAAAAAATGTGGAAAAATTAATCTTTGGGGGTATTTTCAAGTTTCAAAGTAAAGCCGAGAGAAAATAAAAAACTAATTTTATTGTTGTTATTTAAATGTGTTTCGTCTAAACCAAAAATCCGCATTAGGGGGATATAAAATCAATCAATTTGTTATGCTTTTTTGTTTATTCATTTGTTCGTTTATTTTTTACTCTTTAAACAAGATTTTTTTTTTTTTCTTTTTTGTAAACTAATCATAAAAGCTTAAAGCTTTTAATTTTATTTAACGATTAAATCAAAAACACAAACATTGTATAGTGTGTATGTGTGTGTTCGATTTTTTTTTATTCATTTTCTCTATTATAGTAATTTCCAATCAAACATTGAAACATGATGCATCTAACGATGAAAGTTTTATAGTTTTGTATAAAAACAAAACTAAGTAAAAATACGTTTTAACAAAGTATAAGCAATGCAAACATGTTTTTGCATTGCTTTGTCTCTCGACGCTACTCATAACATAAAAGTACAGACCTGACGTTGTTTGTTTGTTTATTTGTTCATTTTTTTCCCTACGTTTTATAGATCGATTTATGTGATTTATTTAGTTTTTACAATGACTTTTCTCTATAGCAAGCACTTTAATTAATTGTTGTTGAGCAATAAAAGATGATTACGGTACTTATATTGTTTTTCATTATGTATTTTTTATAACAAAGTCTTGTTTTTTTTTTAACTCTTTATGTCTTCTTCTACCTCATATTCGTTTAATACATTTCAATGTTTTTAATATTGTGTTTCATATGGATCACAGAATTAATTTAATTGTTTAGTTAATTAATTTAATTAAATATTTTATAGATAATTATTTAATGGATTTTATTACACATTTTTTGTTATATTAAACAAATAAAGTACGAGTACACTAGAATAGAAGAATAATTTAATTATTTATAGTTTATTTTGTTTTATTTACAACTAAAAGACAAATTGGTACATTGACAGATTTTCTTTTACAATGAAAATATGTTGCACAAAGTATGTATAAAGCTATATCGTGAATTATTAATAAAACAAAACTTTTACGTGGAACCGTTGAGAATAATTATGCTTTAAAAATCTCTTTAAAATCATGATCCAAAATCCAAAGTAATTACCATTTTCCAAATAAATACCCTAAAGATTTTACACTTTGCCGATGAAACAAAAACAACATTTTATTTAATAACAATAATTATTATAATTAATTTGGTTAAATTAAAAAAAAATATATATAATATAATCACATTAAATTTCATCACATATATTTTGTTTATACATACATAAAATACCCACACATTCGCTAACTAAGTAAAATAATTATTATAATATATTTTAATTATGTTAATAGTGAAAACGGTTTATATGTTTGTCTTAATAATCAGTATAATAACATGTAATCAGGATGACCGATTAATATTATTAGTTAAATAGACTTAAATTTATTAATAGCACTTAAGTATTATTAATATTATGTTATAAACATATGATGACGTGATGATACTCACGCGATGACACCGTTTTTCTTTTTTATTATCATTATTTATTTTTTGTTACGTTTAATACAGATTTTCTTATATAATATACACAACAACAACAACAACAACAAAAAAAGGAAGAAAAAGAAAACAAAAAGGATGTTATATTTTGGTCGAAAAAAAAAAAAAGTAAAATAGAACAAATAAAAATAAACAGAACTATATAGGAACGACGATAAACTTTGTTTTAACTTTTAATACGTTTCGTGTATATCCCTGTTGCCTAAGTTGGCCTCAGTTGACTTTAACATAAAATAAGGGACACACGGACTGTGAAAAATTAGAGAATAAAAAATGAGAATGAAAGAAAAAACGAAACAAATTATACATAACATACATATACGGGAAATAGCGGAAATATATGGGATTTAACCATTGGGATGATGTAATATGTTTGGCTAGCGCAGAAGGCACAGTGAAATTGGGTAAATGTGAAGGACAAAAATAAAAAATAATAAAAATAGAATATATTCGTTTATTTTTTGTTTTCCTTTCGATGGTAAAGTAATCATATTTTATAGTCCTATGGAGGGCTGTAAAATAAAATAAAAAAGCAAGAGAATTGTGAATATGACGTTAGCGTGCCAAAAATATAACTGAGACGATTTTCGGGTATTCTTCTTATTACTATCATTTATTTTATTTCTCTTCGTTTTCATATTTTTCTTTTAGATCTTTTTTTATTTGTTATTATTACCTTCAACGACTTTTTCATCGAGTTAGGTATTTCTATTTATTTATTTGTTTGTTTATTGCAGAAAAGTACATTTATGCAATTTGTTACAGTTTGTTTGCACTCTTGAGCTTCTTGAATTATGTCAAATAGTTTTATATTTTTTTGTTTGTTCTGCTTTAAAGTAGTAAATGAAAGAGTTATTTAATATTATTATGGGTGGCGAGAGTTAACCGAGCAGTAAAGGTTTTTTTTGTTTCGAAGTTAATGGACTGATTATTATTAAATCATTTTTGTGTCATTGGCTTGACGTCAGTTTATGTAATAAAGCTTTTTTGGAAGCTTTTGAGATTTCTATTAGCTAGCATATATTGAATGTCAGATATTTGATACGAAATTCATTGGTAAATTCTGACCGAGTTTACATCTAAAATATAAGAATAAAATGGGCTTGATTTTGATTTAGAGATGGTTCAGATTACACTAAAACAAAATTGATTCATCTTTTTAATCAATTTAATTCATCGCTCATAGCAATATTTTGTATTACATAGATAAACGAAATAATAATGACACATTCATTAAACAAATAAATAAAAGCAAAACTTTTATGAATCATTTGTTTGGTTAATTCATTTTCAATACTGTCGAATAAAGAGAAGACAACAGAAAAAAAGAAATATTTTGAAAGGAAGCTTCTTCAATCGTTGGCAAAATTGTTATTGTTTGTCGCTTTAGTTATGAATAAGTGACATAAAGTTTATATTCTTTTTCGAAAACAAAGTTGAATAAAGTACAAATAGCAAAACGATTCTTTGGAATTTATTTTTTTTTATACAAAAATAAAGTAAAAAAAAATAAATTGTTTCACAGCTTCTGCTTATTTTTCTTTCTTCGTTGATAAAATAGAAAATAACTTTTAACATTTCATCAAGCAAAAGAAAATGTATAATATTCAAACTTTTACTATTCATATGTTAGACTTTTTGTTAAATGGCGTAATGGTAGTTATGGCTGTGGAATGTTTATGCCCTTTTTTTATATTATTTTGATGAAATATCAAAATTTAATAAAAGCGATGCAAAAAGAAGAACATTTCTAATATTCTATGATTTGTTTTGAATGAAAGTTTTTAATATTATGAAGTTGGAAATAATAAAAAGTGACAAAAGGTTTTTTTTCCTCTTTTTTATTTATTTTTTTTTTCTTTTCATTTTCATTATGCTCAACTAAATGTCTATTCGTCAAGAAATGGAATATAGAAAATTTTTCAATATTTTAGACAAGATGATAAAGTTTCACAAAATCAGCATATAAAAATGACGTTCCGTTAAAAAAAAAAACAGAAACATCTGAAAAGCTTAAAAAAATTTAATCAAATCATAATTTATTTTCTTTGTGTTTGTCGAAAGCTTCATCAATGTTGTTTTGAAAATTTTATCTTCACTTATTGATTTTTTTGATCATGCATTTGACCATCCATTGCATTTATGATAATAATACAAAAAACTTGCCGCTTTAAGAGTGTTTAAGAACTGTAATATGATTACAATGTTTTTGCTATAGAAACAATTTAATTATCAAGTTCTTGGAAAACGTATCTAAAAAATAAAGCTTTTACTTATGAAATAAACTAAAACTCTATTTAAAAATATTACAAAAAGTTAAAAAAACACAAAATTGTATTAAGTAAAAACACAAAGGGGAAATATACTGTATGAGATGTTTAGTTACTTTGAAAAGTTATTTTTTTTCTTTGACTTTTTTTAATTAATAAAGAAATTAAGGTTTTGTTTGATGCAACGAAATGCAATCTTTTATATACAATTATAGTTCTTTTATTAAATTTAAATTAACTAAAAAATTATAATTATAAAGCAAATTTCTCATTAATTTTTTTTTTTTTTTAAATTAATATTATTATTCTGTATGAAATTTTAATTAATTCATGTTAAAATGAACGAAATATATTAAGAATAAATAAAAATCATTTATATACCAGCCTCGAACACCGAAATTAGATAGCAGATATGAATAATACGTAAATGGGAAAATTGGGAGAACCATTAAAAAAAGCAATTTAAACATTTAAAGGCAGCAGGTTTAACTAATGAATGCTACGCACAAATTGATGTTACTAATTCTTTTTCTAAATATAAACGTATTTGAAAGTGTGTTTTAGGTATTAACCGACAAACCCTTCCTGTACTGTGCATCCCTTATTCACAGTTATGTTGAGAACAGAACAAAAGCTTATGTAGGTTTTATTAAAAAAAAAAAAATCCGTGTGCTTTAAATTTAATTTAAAATTAAATTCCATAAAAGTATTGAAATATATTTCAATTCTAACAAAAAGAAAAATAAAAAATCATCATAATTCATTGTATAAATGATAAATAAAAATATTAGCAGAGCTAAATATTGGCTTTAACAATTTGAATATAAAACGATAAAACTAACTCGATAGAAATTTCGATTAAAAAAGAACGAGAGTAGAACAACTTTTAAACATATATTTTTGTCCAAATGACATAGTAGAAATATAAATGGGAAGACAAAGCAAAGTGTAAATACAAGTACATTAGTATTCATCTATTGAAAAACATTAAATCCTTATGCAAATAATTAAAATGCTTTCATCAATAATAAAGTAAATTTGTTATACAAAGAAATATGTTTTCCATCTTGTTTAAATATATAAAACGGATTTACAAAGTGTCAAACTTGTTTTTTTGCTTATTTTTTTCGGATAATTTTAATTTTGATTTGGAAACGAAAAAATATATAATAAATAAAAAAAAGTATTAATTGAATTCATTGAATTGAGTTAAAAATAGAAACAAACATTGGTGGGTGTTTGGTTAGGTGCAAATGATTAACAATTCCCTGAATTGGTTTTTTAATTATGCATATCTGTTAAGTAAAACGAATTTTAATTTTCTTTTTTGCTTAATATAAGATTTAATACGTATTGATTAAACAAAAAATTCATCTGGTTTGATTTTTAAATAGTTTTTAGTCTGCATTATCTAACTTGTAATTAAAATACAAAATGTACATATATCCTATTGAAAACTTTAAATAACAATTTTTTAGATCAGTAGTTAAAAAAAAAAAAAAAAAAAAAATTAAAAAAAATCATTTTATCATAAATAATTATTTTGCATTGAAAGTTAATTAAATACATCAAAGCGTATAACGAAAAAGAATAAAAAAATAAAAGCTTGGATATCATAAAAAATTGTAATGATTTTTAAATACTTAAAACAGGGAAAGCACTGCTTGATACGAGAAAAAAAATGTAGAAAACAATGAAAAGGAAAACTTTTTCCACATTTAAATTATTTTTCCGACTTTACATTTTTTTATTTATTTTTTTTTGTTACTACATTTAATGTACTTTTTACACCGCGTTCCTTGATAAACCTTAATCATAGACAAAAAATATTAAAATAATAAACGAGTAAAGTAAGATTTTTCACGTTTTTTTATAAAAAAAAAAATAGAATTTCGTCGGCAAGCATGGAACAAAAATTCAATTTTTTTTTTATTTATGTTCATTTACACAAAAACATTTTTTTTTTGCTGCTTTCATTGGATGGAGTTGCAAATATACTACGCAAATGGAAAAAGGGTGCGAAAAACGCATCAATGAAAGTTAAAAGCTATTCTTGTACCTTTTTTGTTGATGTACATTTTATATGCTGTGTTTATGCTTTTTCTTTTTTGTTTTTCGCCTGGTTTTTTTCAATTTAGTTTAAGTCTAGAAAAAGAAATAAAGATATAAGATTTGTTTTTATTTATTTTTCATCTAAGAGGTTAAAATAATACGAAGCAAGAAAATAAAAATGAAAATGACGAAACAGGAGGTTTTAAATGGAGAAAATATTTCTTGATTTCATTCAGTTTATCGTTTTAAAGGCGAAATGAGATTTTAATGATTTTTTTTTTTTTCAAATAAATATTTTACTATTTTTATTCAGTAATATAATTAAATAATTATAAATAATTAAGTTATTGTCTAATATGTGTATTTCTTGCTGTAAATTCGATTTGCTATAAGTCTTTAAAGTACTTTGCTAAGAAAAACTCTTTAATTCGAATTGTAAACTTCAATTACCTTGCATTATCAACTGCAATGTTGATTTTGAAGAGAAATCAAATTGTAACAAACAAAATTGTATGTTATATGATTTATTTCTATGTTTGCTTGCTGGTTAAACAAGAGAAAACTAAATAAAGGAATCAAACTTAACCACGAACAAATTTATTATAGATTTTTCTTCGTCATTGAGTCTTGGATAATATAAAATGTCCATCAATTGTTATAAGTATAGATAGAAAATATTTCTCTTTATTGGAAAATTTCCAATTTATTTTTCTGTTATGCACACAGCATCCATTTATTAAAAAGAAAAAAAAATGTTTTTCTCATTTATTTTTGTTTTCTTCTTTACTTCTTTTTACCATTTTAACAGATAAAGATTTTTATATTGAGTACTTTTAGAATATGTTTGATTAACACATACTTACTGTTTGACCAATGTGATAAAAAGGGCGGAACAACAGTCATCAGTGTTAATAAAAAAATGTGCTTTTTTTTACTTGCAACCTTCGTACTTTTGTAGTTCATTCGTTGCTTTCAATCAAACTTCAAGATACTTATTTTGTTTATTTTTATTATTTTCTTAATAAATAATTTTATTGAGCATAATAAAATATAGGGTAAACGTGCTTTTTATGTTTATTTTGATCTTAAAATTTTCCTTAAAAATATCTTTCCTTTATATTTATTTCGATTCATTAGTTCATTATTAGTTTCATTATTTGATTTTAATACAATGAACTGTAATTAAGTAATTAAAAATATCTAAAGGTAAATGAATTTATCATACGATGAATTTCAACTAATTGAATTTCTTTTATTAATTTTATATTTTTTAAAAGAAAAAAATATTCTCATTAATTCTTAACATAAAGTGGAAGTTGATGGATTTGCTTATGAGTTGCCATTTTTTTTAAACTTCAAAACTCGTTGAAAATTTGAATAAAAAAAGATAAAAACTAAAACAACCGAAAAGTTTTAACTTTATATCATTGTGTTTAGCTTTTTATTCGTCTTTTATTCCGCTATATTTAGTTGAATGTCATATGATGAAATGAAAAAAGAGAAAGAATAAAAGTTTTTTTTTATTTTTTTGTTGTCCCACATGAACTGCAAAACTAATCAATAATACAGAGATTTAAAGTTAAATTAAATTTTGATTCCTTTATATAATTGGAAAAGCATTTGCTTAAACTTTACCCATGTATTGTTTAAGAAATGAATGGGAAAAAGCTTAAAAATAAGAAAAGTCGCATAAAAAATTTACTTATGCTACTTTTTAAAGTTTTTGCAAATTTTTTTTTCTGTTTTCTGCTCTTCACTTATTTTTCAGTATCATCACGAATTTTACATGAATGAAAATTTGTTTTATTTTTTATTTTTTTGTCTCCTCAGTCTTTTGGCATTTGAAAACTTTCAACTATTTGACACGTGATACATTTTAATGTTTAACTTTGCTCATTTCATGGACGACTGAATAAGATCATGGGTTTTTCTATTATTGTATTTTTCATACTGCTAGCGGTTTTAAAGTTTTTTTGTTGTAGTATCTGTGTTTGTCGCACTTGCTTTTTATATTTTTTGGTTGTTTGTTGTCTGCAAGATTTAATAGCAAAATGCTGACTGAATAATAATATTTTGAAAGAAAAATACCTTTATTTTGGATGTTATTGTTTTGTTTTGTTGTTTTTTTATAAAACTATTACAAAGATTCGATTTATTGTTACGCAAGTATATGGAAAAATAATAATTCTTTCTTTATAATTAATATTGATTATTTTATACTTGCAATATATAATCATTCGTCTTAAATATAATGTCTCAAGAGTAACAAATAGTAAATGAAGCTTCAATAAATACGAAACAAATTAATAAGAAAATAAAAAATGTATTAATTTTGAAATACACACCAAAGTATAATCTATCAAGTGTGTATTACTTCTACGAAAATAATATCAACGTATAATTAGTTCTATTAGATTTTATAAAGAACAAAAAAAAATTAAATAAAACTGGATGACAGCTTCTTGGTATAGTCAACGCTTATTTCAAGTTGTAGAAATATGAAATAAAATGGTGGCAAAGGGACTATTAATATATTGTGAACATTTAGAAAACAAAAACAGAAGTAGAAGCAAAAAAATAAAGTATGAACACCCTAAAGGGTGATTTCAGGTGTAATCTGGGACATCAATCTTTTCTACGCTTTTGTATTTTCCAATTATATTTCGTTGTGGCTCTATTGTTTTGTTTATCTTTTATGTTTTATTCTTTTGCTATCTTCCTTTGCTTTCTTTTTTCGGATAAAAACTAATATTCTGCTTGTATTATTCAGAGAATTATTTGTTTCTTTAGAAAATTATCATTATTAATACCCAGCTGGCGAATATCGTGATGCTGATGATGATGACATCGAAAATGCGGAACTATGAGAATTTGGTTTATATTTATTACTTGTTATTTGTGACAGTGCGGATGATAATTGATCAATAAATAATGAAATTAAAAAAAATTAATAGCAATTTTTTTAAATCATTTCAATGACATTTTATTGTGAACTGAGTAAATGTAAAACAGATGCAGTAATCATTTTAAATGATGATACAAAAATGTTATATTGTGGAAGATTTTTAATGAGCATCACCAATTATTTTCTATACAATCCAGACGATTATTAAAATGTATAAACAAGATGAATATTTCATTACTTTGCAATACAATGCTCCAGCCTATTAAGTTTAAGCCACATCATTTGAATCCTTATTTTACATCAAATTAATTAAATTATTTTATCGCGATAAGCAATTTATTTTCAGAAATAATAAATGTTCATTTACAACCAATCGATTTTTAGCGCTTAATTTGGAAACAACTAAAATTATATCAAACAAATTGAATTATAAATGGACAATGCATAGAATTTAATATTAAACATATTAATCATCTTTTTTCGAATATACTAATATGCAAATTAAATAATAACATAGAGTAGCTACATAATAATATTCAATTTAAAATTTAATTTTTGCGTCCAAAGTTAATTTTAGTGTTGATACAGAATTATACAAACAACAAATTGGTTTGTTTTTTGATTAAAAATGACAAATTATGTTAAATTTTAATAAGGAAAAATAAAATGTAATAAACTAGACAACCAGTGTTTCCCATTTAAAAAAAATTACAATTCCGGCAATGATATGTGAACTGTGCTAATCAATAAAATTATGTTGAGATGCGCTGCAATTAAACTTTCCTTATTGCAAATTACATGATTACGTTGCAATGTTTTTTTTTTTTTGCATTTTAAAGAAAATTTATTAAGAATTTAATTGAAACCGAATTGCTTTCTGAATTTATGTTTATTTTAATATTTGTATGTTACTTTGTTGTTCCTTATTGTTAATTTCTGTATTGTATTGTAACGTTTTGTATTGTAACATTTTGTTATATTTATATATATATATATATATATATATATATTTTTGTTTGATAAATAGCAAAATTGTAAGTGTTAATTAAATAAGGATAATTACATAAAAAAGCAATTTTAACTTTATTGCTATTATTTATTATGTTTGTTGAGTTTTTCTTCGTTTTTATTTTTTCTTTTCTTTTCTTGTTATGTTGCTCTATCCTCGCTTTTACTTTGTTTAATTCCTATTGTCTGGATTTATTAGCAACAAAATGTAAAAAATAAATAAATAAGAATTCAGAAAGAAAAACGAATTCTTAATCGAATTTTTATGAAACTTTATTCTGTGCCTTAGTGTTTGTAGTATTTGTGCATTTCTGTAAAGGGATTACATTGATAAAAGTGTCTTTCTTCCTTTTTTTTTATTTAAGATAAACATAGAATCACCTCAACTATGTGACAATGACAATTTCATTTTTTTAGTTTCGTTTTACTATTTAATTCAAACAATACTGAGAATTTTTTTAGTAAGTAGAATTTTTTATTTTAAAGACATTTTATAGTAATGTTGTTACGTTAGATAAAGAATTTTCACAGCAATTGAAATGAAAATAATCGCATTGTATGGAATATGAAATACGGTAGCAAAGCTTTACATTTTATGTAGCATATTTAAAACAATCTAAAATGCTATAATTATAATATTTATTCACAAAAGGGATAATGTATCAATCGAACTATGAATTAAAATTTTATAAATTTATTCAACCCTAGTGTAGTTTGTTATGTAGAAATCATTATTGCTTATATGGGAGAATTTATGTTTTTTTTTTATCTTTATAGAATATACATTTTATGAACTCTTATGTGGCAATAAACTATTACTACGTATAAACATATATTTATTGAGATTTTGCTATTATACTGATAACACCGAATATAATCTTCTTAACAACAAAGACGCATAGAATGCTTTTGTCTAATTTGCAATTTCAATTGAATTTAAGTTCATTTAAAGTAAATCAAAAATGTTCGACGAACCATACGAAAGGGGATAAATTGTTTCAGTAGTACACCTGTGTCTATTTCCATAATGCTAAAAGTGTATACCTTTATTTTATTTGATCAGAAAACGTAAATAAAGTTTTTTTTCGCAATTTTGGACATAAGATGATTCAGTTTTTGGGGAGAGATTCACTGCTGTATATTGCACATTTGTTTAGTGTTTTTCACATAATAAACGATAAAAGATATTGAATTTGATTTCCATTTATTTTATTTTCACTTCATTTTTTTTGCTCTCATATTCTTATTGATCTCGCCGACATGTTGAGCTTTTGTGCCCCCAAATGATAATCATTACTGATGATAATGTGTGCGTTTTTTCAAATTCCTTTTGCATTCAGCAATTTCCATTACGTGATAATGTTCCACATTTGGGTATATGCAATGATTCGGTTTATGTTTTTACTAAAGAAATGATTCGAGCAAGTAAAATAATAAAGTAAAATTAATTCCGTATTATAGATGTTTTGTTTATTGGATAACATTCACTCAGGTTTTTTTTTTTATTATTTTTGTTACGCAAAATCCACTTGGCTAGAGTTGAAAACTTATGATTAATGTTTGGTTTAGTTCCATTAGACTTTTATATTATATTCATATATTTGCGCTTGAAATAAATATGTCGGAAGAGGAAACACAAAGTTTATCCACAAGAATTTTCTTTGTGTACACAATCTTTCTGCGTCTGTATTTACTTTTAAAACATATACATTTTGTTTAAATTGTTGGTGCAATAATTTTTGCTTTTTTATTTTTATTATTTAATTTATGTCGATGCTGAATATTATGATTAAATCAAATGATGAAAATAAAAATACATTTAGATTATCCCTTGTGTGGGTTGTTTTTATTTTATTTAGGAACCTAACATCCCGTATCGATGACTTCCTTTATTTTATTTCATTTCCTGTATTATCATCCGTTACAACACTGCAGGATGCTTTTAATAACATTTTTGTTTACTGCTTTTATTCACCCATTTAAATAATCATCATGACATTGTCTTGCCTTTGTTCTATTAGATTATTAACAAACCCAACACAAAACCACCTATTACTATTATCTTAAGCGAAATGAGGGTTGGCGATGATTTTGGGTTAATTTAAATTTAATTTCAGTTGGAAAAAAGGAGAAAATAAATATTGCGATTACTGTTAAATGTGTAATATCTCGTGGTTATTATATTTTTAGACAGATTGTATGATACAGCCATAACATATATAATGCCAAAAAACTTCGTTGTTAGTCGCCAAAAATTAAGTAAAAAAAAAAAAAAAAAAGAAGATTTATAAAGTTATTTTTTTTTTATACATATTATTGCGACGTGTAAATTATTATTCATTAAACCAACAATATGAGATATCGTGTGTAATAAAATATAAAAAACTTGCGTATCATAAGTCCCGGTAATGTGAAAATATGCGACAGTTTATTGTGACACATCCATTGACGATGATAAAAAGTCAAAAGATAAGATAAAAAATAAACTTTTTTTTTTTTGGTTCAAGCAAACACCAAATATAAAAGCAGTAAAGGAAACATTTAATGAAAATTCATAACAAGTTTTACTTTTATTCTTTTTATTCTTTTCTTTATACAATTATTAAATTTTTATTTATTTCTAACTTAATAAAAATGTTTTATGATTTGTGTTTTTGTTCTCTTTGTTTTACCATACATTATTTATTTACAAACATTGTCGCGTTTATAAATTTCTATATATAATTAAAATATTGAATAGAAAAATTTTAAGCTTATTACGTGATAAACACAAAGAATCAGAAATAAGAAAAATGGACAAAAAACATGAGAATATGTTGAAAATATTTATTAATAAAAATTTCTTTTTATTGATATAAAAGCCATCGATCTAAATTGTATGGTTTTATGTCTCATTTATTTTTATAGAGTTGGCCAAAAATAGAGAAAAGAGAAACTATGAAAACGAAAAGATAAAATGTAATAACTAAATTATCTACAGATTCTTGATCCATCTCCCTTATTGTTAAAGAAAAATAAAATTAAATTAAAGTTTTACACTCTGAAGCATCCGACACAAGAAGAATCTAAAAAATGAAATAACAATATTAAAAGAAATAGAAAAATAATAATATAACGAAAGGGTTGGGTAATAAGTTTTATAGACAATAACAATTCGCTTTTATTGCTTCATATATACTAGAGGAATGTTCCTCAAAAATATAAAAGAAGAACCAAAGTCAATTTTACTCCTTTTACTTTTTTCTAAGTTTTATTTTTTAAGTAGAAACAAAGCAAAGAAATAAAAAAAAAGTTTTTTTTCTTCCTTTTTTTTTTTTGCTATAGCAAATCTCTTTAATAACAACACCAGCATATCAGAGAAAAGCTTTAAACATTTTTATCGGTTTATTATATTTGTGAAGAAGCATTTTTTTTTATTTATTTCATTTTATTTTAAACAGAATTACATATATCATAATAATTGGGATGGTTTTAGTAGAAATGTGCAAAAAAACAAAAAAAAAAGAAGAAAAATGTTTAAATTGGCGAATTAAACTATAGGGAATTATGTAAAATATCGTTGTAAAATTTATTGTTTAATTTATGTGTACTAAAATAATGACACCTGGTTACAAATAATGTCGGATACTTGTAGAATTTTTATTGAAAATTAACAAATGTTCATGATGTCATGAAGAGTTAAGAAGAAAACACAAAATTAATAATAATAATAAAACAACAGATGACATGACACATTGACGGTCAATAAATTATTTAATTAATTTATATTAGTAAAAATAAATTCAATGACCTACATTATTGTTGTGTTTAAAATAAAATTGTGTCGTGCACACGAATTTTTTATTTTATGCTTTTTCAATATGCATATATGAAAATATGTTTTAAACTGAATACAGACATTTTTTTTTGTGCCCTACAATAATGAATAAATAAATAATAAAAAAAAAATAATTTTTAAATTTTTATAATTAACTGTAGGTATCCAGCAGGCACATTGAACAACAATTAATTTAATTTAATATTTCGGTGTGATGTTACCGGTACTGGGTTTCGTTCAGTTGCTGTGCAAATTTGTTTTATTATTTTTTTTTTTAAGTATGCAAAGCACGAAATATAAGTTTTATGTTTGTGTAATGAATTTTTTTTTATATACCAAAATGGTGCTAGTGTAAATGTTTGGATGTAATTAATTAATTTGTTAACTTTCACGTAGTTATATTTGTATTTTTTGTGTAGCACGCGTTCTATACAAAATAATTAGCTGTGTATTTAATTTACAAATTGTATTGTCTGATTGTTGATGGAGTTCAGGTTATTTAACGAGATTTCTTTCCAGAATTACCCATTTTATTGCATTGTTAAAATAAGAAAAATTTATTAAATCAAATAGCCGAAAGTTTCTTTATATTAACTTTTATAACCTGAAATATCAACGGTTTATTACAAAAAAAAAATTGCTCTTTTATTCAAATAAAGTAAATAAAGTATTCAAGGTAAATACATAGCCCAAAAATTTTCAATTATTTTCATTTGTTTTTGAGGGAAAACATTTAAAATATTTATAAAAAAATTAGGTTCCACCAGTTTTCAGCAGCTAGTAATAAAAGTATTAGTTCCCCTTAATTTGAGTCTTGTATTTCAAAATTAATTGCAAGTTTACTGTAAAACAGACATTAAAGGTTAAACAAAAAGAAATTTTCTTTATATTATTTATTTACCTCAAATAAGGATTAAAAAAATATTTCGGTTTTTTGTTGTTTTTTTTTGCTTAATTACCACAACCAACAAAAGGATAATAATAATTTTTTTTTCATTAATTACTTTTGTTCGTGTGCACAATTTCGATTAGTGTTTCAGTAACAGTGGAATGAAACAAACACAAAAAAAAAAAAAAAATTAAAAGTTTCTATGTGCTTTTTGGGGAAAATTTTTTTGAAACTATTTAACTGACTTACATTAATAATTCGTAGAAATAATTGTTAAACCAACAAACAACGACGGTTAAAATTTTACTACAATGAAACGACGAGCACCTCACACGTAGTGAAATTGTTATAATAATAACAAAAACGTAAATATTAATCCTTAAATTCATTTTTATTCGCTGTTTTTCTTTCTTTTTTTTTTTATTGCTCGTTGTTGTATTATTATTATTTTCTATTTTCTATTTTCCATTATTTTATTTTATTTGCTAAATAGAATATAACTAGACTGTTTCAGTAGGGATTCATAATTGGATTAGCAACGTTTGGTGTACGTATTTGTATGTTTTTAAAGCGTTAGTTGTATATTTTTTTGGATTTTCTATTTCCAACCATTAAATAAAATTGTGCACGTGTGTTCATTCCTATGTTGTTATATTGTTATGTCGGACGATTTATAAGCAAAATAGGTACAAAGAAATGTTTGTCTGTTTCAATTTCATATTTATTTGGAGAGGTTGAGGTCCATACGTATATATTTAAAGTCCCTCTACCGTGCACACCGAATATACATTGTTTACTGAGTAGTCTATAATAAATTGCTGTTCAAATAGCCTCTGATCATCATATGAACAATAACAATAGCAGCATATATGAATATACATATAGTTAAGAGGGTGGCTCTTATACTCGTGGGTGTTTCAATCGTCAATTTGCTAAAAAACGAATTTCCAGTTATAATATTTATTTATTTTTAAACCATTGTTTCAAGATAAAGGGTTTTTTATGCCATATAACCGACACTGAAATATTCATTTTATTTTATTCAAAAAACAGAAAAAAAAAAATTGCCCATTTTAAAGATTTTTTCACATTAGTTTATTTCCAAAATTAATAATTTTCTCTTGTGAAATAATTATTATTATTGTACGATGTTGATGGAATGTAAATAAATCTGCACTTAAATTAAATTTAATTTAATTAAAATTCACTTTAATTTGGTTATTCAATTTCGAAGCGATAGAATGGATTATTGATAGGAAAATGCAGTAATGCTCCTTCACTACCAATATTCAAGTGTATTAATGAAAATCAATTGAAATAAATAAGCTTTACAGCTAAAAGGTGAGCTTAACGAAATTACTTTGCATTAATATAAATTGATTTATAAAAATAATGCACTGCACACGTTACTAAATATTTTCTGATTTGATTAAGAAATAAATTGTTGTGGTGGCTTTTAACTATATAACAGGAAATTTATAGTTGTGTGCAAATGTGTGTCTATAAATTATAAAGCTTAAATTATAAAATTGAATATTCAATTTTATTTGGTTGAGGTTTTTGTGAAGCGCTTTCGTTTTAAAATACACTTAAACAATCACTCATGTTGTAAATCGGTAATATTAGCTGTTCACCAGCTATTTGATTGATGTCATAGATTTTCGCTATTCTTGTTCTATAATTTCACACACAAACACACATGCAAACATACACAATCTATTATATGTCTAGGCAAATATAACAAACATATAAATTATATCTTGATATCTTTACACCCTTAATACCATTTTGAACCAATTTAAATTAGCTTGGGTTATTCAGACATACAACAATCTGCGTTTCTTCCGTTTCCGATTTGATTAAATTTTTTTTTTTTCGTATATTAAGAATACTCTCATTGATATGACGTATAAATAGGATTAATGCATCAATAAATAGAATACAAAAGCATCCAAGCAATTGATCGTGTCAACATAAATTATAATTAAAAAATAATAAATATATATTTTGCACCTAATAAATTTAATTTAATTAAGAAGTCGTATTACATAAATCCAAACAAAGAAACTTCTTCAAGTATGTTTATTGTCGTACAAAAAAACCCGTCAATTTATTTTTTTTTCCTTATCGTTATTAAAATAATATAATAAAGCATTAAGATGATCATGCTGTTTTTATGTTTACTGTAGCATTAAACTTAATTAAATAAATAATAAGAAATAATAATTAAAAAAAAAAAAAAAAACTTAGTTGCTTTTACAGCTTCTATACATTTTTTTTTTATTATAAATAATTTAATTAAACGAAAAATAAAGAAATATAAATAAGCAGCAGATACATGAAATAACCGCATTAAATAATTAAGTATATTTTATTATATTGTAAATTCAGCAAAAAAATATATATTTCGCAATTAGCAATTTCATTCGGCTTAATAATAAAAATGAATCTTAACCAAATAATCATTTGAAAATATTAACAAGCAATTAATAAACTATGGTCAGTGCAGAATTATGTATGTATTTAAATTAAATAATAATGTTGAACCATAATGGAGTTCGAACTTAATTGTTGTACCGACAATATCCTAGTTCACATCTATGGTTTCAAAAAAAAAAAATGCTGCGAACTACAAAAACTGCGTTTTGCTATATTGCATAAATATTTAAAAAAAAAATTCAAAATATTCATTTTAAACAATAGCAAATTCAACTGGAGTGACGGCCATTTAGTCTAAAAAGTTTTAAAAACTGATGAGACTATTTCAAAATCTAACACTATCTATCATTGGAAAAATGAAATTTTGCGTAAATATATTACTTAGGCTAACAATTAGCTAATGCAGTGATTTTTAGTTAATAGGAGTTCAATTTGGTGAAAAAATGTATTAAAAAGTAAATTTTATCTATCTTCTATCGCTCTATGCCCGAATAGCTTTAGAATACCTCGAAAAGCAATGATATTTAAAATATACAATGCTAAAATGGGTTCGATAATATCCATGTGTTAAAATTTCTGACAAAATTGGAAAAAATAAATCATAACTTTATAACTTTATAAAAAAAAAATATATTAATTTAATTTTTCAATTTTTGGTTTAATTTAATTTATTTTTTTGAGAATTAATTATTTAATAAATAGGTTACTTTGTGTGTGTCCGGTCATCTATCAAAACAAATAAAATAAAAATAAATTTGTTATTCACCTTTGCGTGTGACAAATAATAATAATAATAATTCTATTGTTTATAATTTTTATACATTTTTTATTTTTTTATTTTGATAAAGCGAAGATAAACATAAATACTACGTGTATTGTATGGTTTTTATGCAATTTTATTTGTTATTAATATTATTGTAATTTTTGTTGTTGTTTTCAGCATATAATTTATATTTTGTGTTTTATAAATAAGCAGACAAAAAATATTAACTAATTTATTAATTTGTGCTGTGGGCTAATTATAGCATTGAATAGTTTCTAGTTTTAAAAATTACAGGGTCGACTTTTTTTTTTTTTTTTTTGTTTATGTAAATGAGATATAAGGTTATTTAGGTTAGGTATAAATTTAAAACAATAAATATTTTCTACTTATAGTCATTAGAAGAAAATGTAATTATACTTGGCATTTGACCGATTATGATGTGAATATCTAAATAATGTGATAACAGATGAGAAATAAAGGTACAGACATTGATCAGGAGCAACATCGTTTTTTTTTTTTTTTTTGGGTTTCACTTTGTAATTATTATTAACGATGGAGACGTATGGTACAACTTTAATGATTCTGTTTGGAATTTGCTTGATATTTAATATAAAATTAATCAGCAGATAGACACGTCCTTATATTTATAAATGACATTTTAATAAATATTTCGAAGCACAGACACGTGTGGCATATATTATCATCAACGCCCATCAAGTTAGTTTTTCGATAATTATATGTCGATTATGTTTTATGCTTATGCTAATGGTTCTCAAACATTGGTGACAAATTGTTTTGTTATCTATATAATTATTGATTATAAAATCAATAACAATATAAATCTAAGTATGATATGAAAATTTTGAGAAATCTAGATGTAAGAAATTCAATCGAATGACAAGTCACCCAAACAGTACGTGAAAAGTTAGTTGAAAGGAACAAACCTTTCTAGAACATTGATCAACAAATAAAACTTAATATGGCAAATTTGGCTGATATCTAATTAAAAGATCTTTAATGTTTGTTATTTATATATGCTAGTAAGAGGTGTAAAGTTTTTCCACCCCATAATACATATCGTGATGTGTTTGTCATAACTTTGAGCATGACAACCAAAAAATGTTGATGGAAACAAATAAAAAAAGAAGGAATAAAGGAAAATACAAAATTATTACGGAAGGCTTTTACTTCACCAACACAACACACTGATATCAAATCGTGTTTTTGTTACATTTTCATATTAAACTGCTTTATCACTTCTTGTAGAAAATTATATCCTTAAAGAACAAAAAAAGTGCTTAAAGTGTGGTAATATATTGTGAAAATTCCAATTAGATTTTACTCTTACATATTTTAGTTTAAATAATTACTTAAAAAAAAAACAATTTTACCTTTTTCCTCCTAATGATGGAAATTTTTGTTTAACTACGACAGGTGCTGAAAATATATTTAATTAAGCAAATAAGGTTTTTTGCTTTGTTTTCTTTTGTGTCTGTGTATTTTAATAAAACAAGTCGAGATAATTATTTTGTAATTTATTCTGATCGCTTTGCTTTTGATACGTAATATGATTAGAAGCAATTATTAAAATATTGAATTAGCATCTTATGCATAAATTAAAGAATATCCATATAAATTTTATTCAGATTTAGATAATTTGTAGATTAAGAATCAAGTAAAAAGAGTTTTTATATTAATTAATTAATTAATAATAATAATCTATGGAAAAAAAAAATTACGATGGAAAATTAAAAATTGTTTCTTTTTCTTGTAATATTAGGATTCACATATTTAGTATAAATGACGTATATTTTACAATAAATAAATAAAGGTATCAATTAACAAGTATTTTGCTTAAGAATTTATGATTTTAATAAATTAGTTTGGTAAAACGGACGACGGTAGGATGTTAAAAGATAAAAGATATGTAAGCGCTTATACAATTTCATGCTTGAGTTGCGACTCAACTTGCAAAACTTATATGAAAATTTAATCAAAGAAAATTAAATTTACAATACATATGACTTATTTAGTTTTATTCCAATGTTTATTGAACAACCATTTCTTAAGGGTACAAAAGAATGCACAAATTATGCAAATCGAGTCAATAATGTTCATGTGATAATTAGTGATATTTTTTCAGAAGAAAACTTTTCAAAATTCGAGTGACAGAATTCCAATTTTAATACAAAAAACTTCTTATTTACTCAAATTCTCTTTTTATATTATTGAATTATTAATTTTTCAAAAATATCTTATAGCTAAAATGTATATTTTTTTAGATATTGCAATTTAGCGGTCAAAATTTATCGTATCATTTTGAATATATTTTGCAATGCAATATTTGATTACAAGACAACAGTTTTAGTTTATGTATTAAACCTTAATTTTAAATCAAACACATACATATGCAGTACAGAAACAATTTTCATTTCGTTTATTCAGATTTTTTTCGTTTTTCAATATTTGTTACAGATATCGCTTGAATTGATACTGTTCAGTCTGAAACCCACTAGAATTTTTTTGATGGAACTTTTAATTTGTAAGCAAGCTTCATCCTACTGTAATTATTAAATAATAAGTTTTAAATTATGAGAATTAATATGGTATGAGTTACAATATTGCTATTAGTCTTTTTTAAATTATCAGGACTTATGTTATATTCTTATGAATTTTGTCGGTAATTTATTGATATAATCAGTATATGCAGGATATAATTATTCCCAGTGTTATTTACCTTAAATGTAGAAAATACATGCATTAGGAATAAGAATTTAATAATTATCCCCAACTAGAATGATGCAAGAAATTGAGGATATTTTTTTAAATTTTGTTGTATAATTAATTATTGAACCATTTGGAAACATAGCGTGTTTTTATTTCATCCTTTTCGTGATAATGGTTTCTTCTTTTGTCTTTATTTCTTCTCGCAGTTTATTTCTGTTCCCATTTTATATTTTTTCTAAATATATTTTAGTTCTAACCATATAACAACTTAGATGAAAGATTTGTTGTGGGCATGTTACAATTTCATCTATTTCAATCAGAAAAGGGCGAGTCAAGAATGACATACAATGTGAATTTTTGTTTGTTTTTATTTTATTTCTGCGATGATTTTTTTTTTTTTTTTGTGTACTTAATAGCTCTGTTACTGGCATGGCAAATAACATGTGGCTTGGAAAAGATAGAAAAATAAAGTAAGACTGAATAATTCTATACTGTTTGGTATGTTTGCTAAGTGAAATGTTTATCTTAACAACAAATTTACTTTATATAAATGCTGGCGGACGCGGTTTTAGAATCTGTTTAGCATGTTTTTATTCTGCATCTACTTCTGTTGGTTTTCCGTTTGTTTAGCTCTCTTTATCATATAAACCAGATGCTATCAAGATACATGCTACATTTTGATTTAGCTTGATACTTTACTCCGAAAAATACAAAAAAAAAAAGTAGAAAAGAATTTTTTCTTAAAGGAATTCATATGAAAACAACCATATGGCTACTTAGGAACCAAACAAATAGAAAAAAATTCTCGTAATTAACCTTAAGTTAAAGCTTTTGATTTTAAACATCCTGAAATATATATTTTTTTATAAAAATAAAATCAGTACATGAAATAATTTTGACTAGAGACGTAAAATTACTTAGTGATAAATTTTGTAGTCAGAAACTTTAAAGCTATTGAAAACACACATTATATCACAAAATATATAATAAATCAATAAATTGATCTGTCTGTTTTATTAGAAATAATTTCTGTCTCGTCGTTTCTTAATAGAAAATTTATATACATACATGTGTATACATGTTTATAGAAAGAAAACATAATATGAGAAATGAAAGTCTCATAAAGTAAACCGAAAATTTCATTTTGTTAATTAAAACCTTAAACACTTGTCAAATATGAATGGTTATATCACATTTAAATTTAATTAATAAATGATAGTAGAAAACGCGTAATAAATTATGTATTTCTTGTGGATTTTGAGAAATTTCTCAACAATAATAATACATTTTAAATATTGATATTTATTAATCACTTCTTTCTAAGAGAAAGACCAATTTATTTAAGTAATAATATAATAATAATAATACAAATAAACTTAATATGCGGTTGTGGTATTTAAGTTTAATTATAATTATTATTATTTTTTTTTTTTGTATTATTTTACCACAATGAACATTTCCTAAACAAAATATCAAACCAGTATAAAGCTTTAATTCTGCTATTTGATCTAATGCAGGATGTTTTTATTATTGTTATTATGTTAAAATTGATATTATTTTGTGGTTTTTAACATAATTATTATTTAGTAGAATATAATCTCCTCAAAAGGATTGCGTTTAATTTGTTTAATTGGTAAAAATTTCAAATCAATTTTTATTACTATTACTATTTTAGCTGATTTTACAATTTAATCGGAAATTTTCGTGAGTTTTACTTATGAAAAAAAAAAAAAAAATTAAAATACATTATAACAATCTAATTTACGTGACACGACATTTTAACTTACCTATGTTGCATGTATTATAAAATAATCCAATATATATATATGTATATACAAAGAAAATTGCATGTTGAATTCTTAAAAAATACTTTAAATATTTACCTGAAAAACAAAATTGCAATACCTGGTGATCGTCTAATTTGAATCATACATTATAAATAATAATAATAATAATAATAATAAAATAAAAAACTGTACAACATTGAAAAACATACCATCAATTTGCTACCATTAACAACGATAATGACGACGCCAATATTGTTTTAGTGGAATAATATATAATTTGCATTTTATAGACGTCTGTAGCGTTTTTTATTTAGTTATGAATTAAATATTGTAAAGTCACCATTAATTTAACTTTTAAGTAATAGGCATTGGGAAGTTACAAGTACAAAGGTGAAAAATAAATAGAACAATAAAGGGTTAGCGTTGTGTTCGATGGCGCCATTCATTTTAGCATTTACATAATCTAAAGTTTCTAAATGTTTTTTTCACGTAAAACTTCACTTCATTTTATTTTTTTTATTTTATTAAGGAAATTTGATTAAACAAAACAATAATTTTGGCTTAACTTATTGAATTGATTTATTTTTATTAAAAAAAAAGAAGCTTATTATTAGCTCAGAAATATTTGAATTCAGTTTTTGTTTTTAATTATCAAAAATATTTTTTATTTCAATTAATAATAAGAAATGTAATCTAAATTAAAGATAATAATTTGTTTAACATTGCATGTTTGATTATGAAATTATGATAGCTAACCCCGTGGCCAGTTACTTGTTTATATAACATTTCTAATATAATATAACTTCTTTCTAATTTTTTTTTTTTTTTTTATAAAATTCTGTTTACTTAAGTTTATTTCTAAACTTAACTTTGAAAATATAAACGAAAATTAGCATTAAAAAAATAATAATAAATAAACTTACGATAGCGACAGCGGGAGTTGCACGCTATCGAAATCATTTAACGAACATAATGTAATTTTTCGTTGTGATTAATTTAATGTGTTTTTTTTTTTTTTTCATTTAATTCACAAACTAAATTAAAAATCAATTAAATAAGTGGACTAACGTTAACTTAAATTTATATAAATTATAATCATTATTATTAATTTGTATGTAGTCACAGAAAGCTCATAAATTTAATTGGTTCTCTTGCAAGTCATTAGATGAAATCATTTTACGCTCCATAACACTTAAATTTATTTATAGATTGACATAATCATCAAATCAAACAAACAATTTATTATCAATAATAAAAATAAATAGCGAAACGATTGTTTGATAAACTTAAATGAAAAAAAAAATTGATTTACCTTTCGCCGTATTAACAAATACTTACAAAAATAAACAAATAGATGGGAAGTAAAATTAAACAATTTTTTTTTTATTTATATTTTTGTATACAAATTTATTATTTTTGTTATTGTTGTTGCCTGTATTTTTTTCTGCTGATATTATTTACTTTAGAATTTTATAACATTTTTATACAAATAATACCTTCATTATTAACCTTTAGCAATGTTCAATGTTGAGAAGGTGTATTCAGCAGATTAGAATGCAAAAATGTTTACACACATGTTATAACTGTTTGATATTTTAAATTGGCATATAAAGTTTCTTACTGATTTGTACAAATATGTGCAATTGATGTATTGACTAATTGTGTCATACTTGATGTACAATTTAATTTTTTTTCATTGTTTGATATAAATTTAATTTCATTTTATTTTTGTAATAATATCACCGGAAACTCATTTTTTTATAACCATAAAGGTATATATTGTAATCAAGAGTTAGTAAAAAAAACCGTCGTTACATGATTGGACATCAAATTGAAATTAAATGGTTCCATAATCTTTTCTATACAAATTTTTACGATTTTTATATTTTCAATAATAATATTCATTAAACGTAATTAAAAAATTTCATTAGAATTTATCAAATTTCATTAATTTTTTAATACTTTTCGCTAAATATCTTGCTTAACTGATTTGTTTTTAATAATGGTGAGTTAATATTAATTACATCTACTAATATGCTTATGCAATAAAAAAATTAATTTGGATTTTGTTTGCAATTAGTTCACTATAATCCAATACAATGAATAATAAAATAAAATAACTTCCTATCGGTTATTCTTCACACACAAATCTATTTATTCCATTTTGTATTTATTAATTTAAAAATATAAATCAAATAGAATTTCCATTAATTTATTTAACCGAACAATTAAAAATATTATTTAAACAACAATAATAATAAATTAAAATATTTTGCGATAATTAAAAATAAATATAATAACAAAAAAGTTATAATAAAATTCATAAATTGAAATCGAGGCATATACGAAATTAATCAAAATTATTTAAATAATAATAATAATTATAATAATAATGATTATTATTATTATTATTATTATTAATATAAAAACAAAAGTTTATTTTAACATAAAATCAATAAAACATAATAATAAAAATAATATAATATAACACGATAACGATAACAATATACAAAATTTAATAATATAACAATATGTTATGATTGCATTGTTGATTTTCAAGTAACTGAATAACAATACGTTTAACCTATCTGATAAGAGTATGGATGGTTTACAATTTATTATTAAAATAATTATTATTATCATGAATTATCCATATTTTTGATGTTGCATACATTATCTATTGTTTGTTTACATTTTAATTATTCTTTTTATATGTTTTTATTTTCCAAATTTTCACTAAAAAGTTCAATGGACAAAAAAAGAAATTAAAAATAAATAAAATTGTTTCATAATCGCACATAAATTGTTTAACTCTATTAAAATATGATAATCTGATAAAAAAATTTGTTTAAATCATTATTATTTATTGAGATTAATAATTAATTTTGATATATAATATATGATTTGTATCCAAATAACATAAATAACGTTTTTTTTTTAAATGAATAATTTTTACAGAAACTTCTTCGAACAAACAAAAATGCCAACGACAAGTGATTTCTGTCTTGCACTTTTTCCAGTAAAAAATAATGCGTCAAAAACCAATTTGAGTAAATGAAAATAATAAAAAAAAAAAAATTAATAATTATTAGACATAATGGAGGGCCAAGTGAGTGTCAAAACAGGACCAGGAAAAAAAATCTTTTTTAATTATTAAATTATCTAATATAAAATATAAAAAAAAAATGAATTTCATTGATTAATGTTAATAAATTTTTTATCTTTTTAGAGATATTATTAATAAAATATATTCTTCTTTTTATCATAGTAATGATTTTTCCTAAAATCCAGACATACAAAAATGGACAACAAATTAAAGTACTATTAGAGTCAGAAAATAAAAATAATTTTTATACATGCATTCTAACAATTTAGTTTTATATCGTCTAGTGTTTATTGCTCAGGTGTGCAATGCAGTAGCTATTGGGTCAATACTTAACTAAAGTACACTTAAAGTCGGTGTAATGCAACTAATACGAATTTAACATTTAATACCAAACAAATTTATTAGCCTCTCATCATTTAGATGTTGTTGTTTTTTGTCGTTTCATCCCAAAAGAAACCTTTTAGAGGTATTCTATATAAAATATTAATATACCTATTACATATAGATAGATAAGATAGGAAAGGTAAATGAAAATAAAAACTTATTGTTTTACGAATTTTGGTTAATGACCAAAGATTCATTTTGAAAAAAATTAACATTTTTCTTCAGTAAAAACTAATGACGCTAATTTTTTAGCTTCTTTTTTTTAACTGTACTATTTAATTTCAAACCAATTTTCCTAGATAATTGAGAACAAAAGTAATTAAGAGGTATTTAAAAGTTAACCATCAACAAGAAACTTTCTAGCCACAATGTGGACAATTGTTTGGTTTTGTATGTTTATAATGTTTGCGTTTTATTTTGATATTAAAAAATAAAAAAATTAAGTTTTTGCTATTAATCTTCCATGCTTTGAGCAAATGTAGCAAAGCAATTTGATAACAAAATTCTGTAAAGATTATGAAAATTGTTCATTCTTTAAGAAAAAAATAAACAAATCTGTAATGACAGTCTTTGGATTATTATCATTTGATTATATTCTTATTGGTATTAAGAATATTGAAATGTTCGAAAGAACTATAATCAATCGATTACTAAATAATCTTTCAAATAATGAAAAGAAATCAAATCATAGTTTTTCTTAGTTTTGCATAATAAATAAATTGAAATGACATAATGACCATTTGAATGCTATACAAATGCAAATGTCGAAAATGTTTGCACAATTCATTATTGACATATAGAAACTCGTTAGAGATCTGATTGTTGGTATTGAGTTGTTTTCTGTTCCTACATATGTCACAAAGGTGGAAAAAAATTTCCCATATTTTATATCTGAAATTTGAAATAACATGTGCTTTGAAAACCCGATTTTTTTTTTGTTATCACACAAAAAATTGTAAAAATTTTGATAAAAAAACAAAAGAGAGTAAACAATAATTTAGTTGTTGTATTTGATTTGTTGATGTTGTTGCCTTTTATTATATATGCATATATTATATATGTAGACAAGTAAAAATCATTTACTTAGAAGAGACTATAAAATGTGCTATATTTTTTTTTTCTAAACTATTTTATTGTGTATGGAATGTTTCCATTAAATATTAGTTGCAGTGATACAATTATTTGAACGCAAAAATGAACAAAAATAAAGAAGATATAAATAAATGCCGTTCAATCACCTTCAGGACAAATATAAAAATTACACGAAATAATAAAAACGATAAAACGAAAAATATAAGTTTTGATAGTTTTGTTATTAAGGTAAAATAGTTTATCGTCTGACTTTTTATTTGTTCTTTTTCTGTTGTTGTTGGCTTTTATTTGTGTGACAGTTAAATAATAGGGAGAAATCTCTAAACATTTTTGTTTTGTTTCTTTTCTTTTTTTTTTTTACAAAAATTTGTAAATATAAATTTTACCATTCTATTGTTATTTGTGACTCAATTTTTTGTCTGTTATCAGACGTACAAAAAACCGAAAGAGAAAAAATAAATAAAACAAAACTTTAAAACTTGAAAGCTATTTTAAGCTTTGTTTGCTTGTTTATGTTTTTTAGTTGAAGTGTTTACAATTTTGTTATTCAGATTTTACTAGAAAACTATTGATGCAGTACATGGACCTACAATGTACTCTGTACATTGTATCCAATAAGCAAAACAATAATCAAATAACAAGTCAAAATAAAATAAGATATTCAATTTTTTTTTTAAGGATTACAAAGTTTTTTAGTTTAGCTAAATTAAGCTTATCTTAGCAAAAGCAAATCACAGCTGTAAAGTAAAGATTACTCTATTTGTTGACCAAATAAAAAATGAAAAGTTCAAGAATAAAATTGACAATTCGCTTGATTGAAAGAATTTTCTTGCTTAACTGGTTAAAACATTTTTTTTTTCTTTTCGACATCAAGTGCATTACCGTCTAATTGCATCCATACAACGAAACTTTAAATCGGTTTTCGCAAAGAAATTCTTTTTTAACTTTCTAGTTTTCATACTTCATGTTAGAAAGAAAAAATAATTTTTTCCGTCAAATTTATCTTAATTTGATAGGAAAATAAAAAATCTTATCAACGTTTTTTTTTTTTAATTTCTTTACTATTCTTGATGAATAAGGGAATTTAAAAACAGATCAATTTTTTTTCTGTATTACTGGTTTACAAAATAAGTGAACAGAATTTAATTATTGAAATCCGATGAATAAACGATTATCGAGTAAATAATCATTTTCTTGCTGAGTGTTTTTGTGTACTTAAAAAGGTATTCAGTCAAGAATAAATTTTAGTTTAATAATTTAAATCGTTTCTATTCATACTATAATTGGCTTCGGATCAACTTAAAGCAAATAAAGATTTATAAAAAAAAAATAAAAAAATGCAAATAAATAAGAAAGTATGAGACGAAAATCAATAATTTATTTTTTTTTTGTATTTTTTATCCTTTTTTTTTTGCCACGTAACATTTAATAAAAATTTTAATATATTATAATTAAAATCATGGTTTATTTATAATTTCTATACACAAAAACTATGCGCGATACGCGTCAAAATAATAATTAAAAAAAAAATCACTTTTGTAAATTTATAATCAAAATTAATATTTTAATAAATATATTTTTTAAACCGAAAAAAAAAAATATATATATATATATATATATATATTTTTATGATGTAATTATAATTTTATTACTTTAACATTTGTCATAAATCATTTAATTACTTAACTTGAGCTGTTATGTATATGACTATTTTCCCCCATATTTTAATAATAATAAAAAATTAAAAATAAAACGGAAAATATTTTTATCACGTGTTTTATTGCATCTAGTGATTTAAAACAAAAAAAAAAGATTTTTAAAATTTAAAATGTTAATTATTTTTATTATAAATCAGAAACATTCCATTGAATTTCTATTTTGTTAATTAATTATTTTATTTCATTTGTGATAACGGCTGACGTTTTATTTGACAACTTTTGTGTTTACTAGAATGATTTTCTTATGAAATTATAATAACACTAGACAAGTATATTTTTAATTAACGTAAGTAGATTACTTACGTAAGTGTTAATAGTGAAAATATAGTTTAATAATATATTTGCTTTAATTTTCAAAACATATTTTTTCTTAGAACTTGATGAGCAATGTTTAAATTTGTTAATTTATTTCAATCAAGTTGAATGCTTGGGAAATTGAATTATGAAGTATTAAAGGATTGTCTCGTATATTCTCTTATAATCTTTATAATAAATAAATGCGATTGTGAATGATTTCTTCAAAGGTGCTAGTAACATAAATGTTTTTCATCTTTTTTCATAATGCACATTTTTTAATTAGTCCGAGAAAATGAATTTTTTCTGTAATTTAAATGTTGGTATTAGTTTGAAATTAATAAAGCAGATTTAACCAATGTTTACAATTAAAAGAAATATTATGAACTTTGAGTGAATGCTAATTAAGTTCGTTTATTTCTAAAATCAAATAAAGATTTTGGTTGAACAATTTATATTTATGTTTAAATTATTAAGTGGTCGTTGTAACAAAAATACAGTTTAAATTCAATCTAAATCTATGCCGATGCAAAAAGCACGCTAATTAATAAATAAATCAAGTTTAAAACTTTCTCAGTATACACTTAAATGTTTCACTAATTACATAAATGTGCAAAAACTATTTTCTTCAATAACTTAATTTTATTAAGATTTTACTTTTAATTAAGAATTTAGTTTATACAATTAGAAATTTTCTTGATGTTTTATGATTGTATTACAAAAATTAACATTAACTACTGCTATGAAAACTATGCATTTTAGTTGTAAATAAATTAAGCCAAGAAATTGTGTAATT